>JAQJVL010002896.1:0-40000 GCA_035578905.1 Stictocephala bisonia | reverse complement strand
CTCTACTCGTATTTAAATTAATAAAAACATATTTAACATACTAATAGTAAATTATAAGACTATCATAATAAAAAGAATATTATATTTTGAATTGATTTACATAATTTGATACGTAACCATTAAAACAATTATTCAAATTAAAACAACTATTCGAGTTTTTGAAAAAAATTTTGTAGATGTTTTTTAACCTCAAACGTGAGGTCAGAGTAAATTCAATATTTGCAAATTTCCTGATTAATTAAATATCATTTCACATTAAAATCAAGGTTAAACAGACGAATTGAGTTCTGCATGGGTCTTACACTGTAAATTTATGGTAAACACAAAAAAATCAGACTTTAGTTTCGAAGTATAATTTTAGTTTTGTTCATTTTGCTATTACTATACGTACATAAATATGCATAATACAGGAACCGTCATATAACATCTCTCAGTGGTCATAAGGCTTGTGTGTGTTCTTCAACGTGGTGGTCTCAGCCGTGGTGGGTGTGGTGCTACTAACTGAGGTTGTATTCGGTGTTGTCTTTTCCGTTGATGACATTTTCAAAGTTGTTTCAAGCGAAACCTGAGTTGTCATCGACGGACAGTTCTGCTGTTTTCCCACAATGAAGCCCATCAAGGCTGTACCAACCATGATCGCTTCCAAGAACAGGACGATAGCAACAAACAAGCAGTACTTCCGGCAGCTGTATTTAGAGACTCGAGCACTACCAGGAATCACTTCCGGTACCATTTTGGCAAGTTTTAAATAAAATGAGCAGGAAAATCGCACTAACTCATAAAAGATAAGTCACTTGTGCAATGTTCTATTTAAAATGAGTACTGTGGCTCGTGGTGGCCCTTCTTATCTCTCTAATTTGTTAACACATTGACAGGTTAGGCTGAATTACGATATCAATAAACATGTTGTGGAACATATGGCATGCCCGCCTCAGATAAAGAGAGATAGGTATGACACTACAAGTACACTTTAAATCATAAATGCACATTTGTGCAGTTTGTGAAACGTATTTTATATTGCGTCACGATAATAATGTAATTTTGTAAATTATATTTTTTATGTTCAAAATCATAATTTTAAAACACATTTATGAGTATATTGGTTTATGCGATATATATTTTGTATTACTTAGTATATTTTAATAAGATATGTTTTTGATACTTATATTTTACGTAATTAAATGAATAAATATAGTCATATGTAATCATTCCCTAAAAGCATAACTTTTTTCATGTAATGTTTTTGGTAATATTATTTATGCTAAGGTAATTTTAAAAGTATTGTCTTTTAAGGCAAATTCAATTTGATATCTCTGACAAATATAAAACCAAGCGAAGAAAACATTAACGTGTTTTGTAATCGTGTTATTTATAGATAGCGTAACATTGAAATATAATTAATTATGAACTGTCCAAAGCAGTTAAAGACCATCAAACTACAGGGCATACGTTTCATACGTGAAACATATTTCTAAAAGATAAACTTTAATTTTATATTACATATTTTAACTTGAGCTTAAAATTAAAATATAGGAACTATCTTATAAAATTTCCTCTTGGACTAAAAACTAAAAACAAATTTCCTCTTGAAAGGACGACAATGGTCAAAAGAGAATTTAGAACGAAGAAATCGGGGGGTTTTTATTAAGGAACAGTTTTTAAACAGGTTTATCGGATATTTTGCAAATCATAATATTGATATATTAGATGATTAATTGTGGCATATTTGGCATTAATATGTTCACACTAAAAAAATGTTTAAACATTGATCAATAAAGAATATTAAAAAGAATTAGAACTGCTTGTTTGGGTATATAATGCAACAAAACATATATTAAAACAAATATACAAAAGACTGTATTTGATACAAACAAACAAAGCTAAATATTCATAACATAACACAAAAATAAAACTATAAAATCAATTAAACTCTTTAATAACAACTTTAAATTATATCTTTACTGATTTTACAATCTTCATACCAAAAATTAATGAGCGTGAGGTTTAAATTGTGTGTTATAGACTTGGACAAATATTTACTGGTGATGCAAATATATTTTACTCTTTAGAGATTTGTAAACAGAAAACATATATTTTGGTGCTCTCAAATAACAACTTTAGGGGAATGTTTTACTAGATAAATGGTTTTTATATTTCAAAACTATTTTGATACCCCATCTCGAATCGAAACACACATTTTTAATTAATATTTAACGTTTATAAAACCAATGAAGTCAGATTGATTGATATTTTCCTTCACTTGTTCGGTTGGGTCGGGGCACGGGAAGAGTTGACAATGCAGGCAAATTGCGACACCCAAATACAGCACATCCGGTGTGCCTCTCGTGAGACGTGTGGACACCTTGGCGTTACATTTGACTAACAATATACAAATACTTGACTTAGGTAGAGTAAACAACTAAGTAAAATTTCAATATTAAGTGTACTTTGTAATATTTTTAAATAGGTTAAATGAAAAATTGTACATCAAAAAATGATTGTAACAGGCAATCCCATTAATAGAAAATATTAAAAAGTCATTGAATCGGATGATAAATACAACTAGACAATCCTTAAGATAGAAAGTCACAAAGTCCATTGTAACTCCTTTTTATTGAAATATTAAATAAGTTGAAAATTAAAGCAAAGTTAAAATCCTGGGACGAAGGTAATACTTTTCTGTATTAAGAAGTCACGACTGATCTCTGTGGACGTGATCTGAAACATCTGGAATCTCTAAAATTGTAAAGGACCAATTTATGTCATAGAGCGTTTCTACAAAAAATCTCTTTTGGATGGATTTTATGGTATGAAAAATTTAGAAGTGAAAAATGTAAAATGTATTTTACATTCGAAAAAGTTATTAATTTACAGATACAAACCTTGGCATTGTAAATATAAGATAAGCAGTGGTTTGTATAATTAATTGATATGGCAATTTTCAAAATGTATGTTATTGATATACATAGTTCATTACTTATTTGCGCAGGCAATTAACTATTGTGCGCGCGTTATAAGTTTGCATTTGGGATTTGCACAAACTGGCAACGCAGCGGGCTCGCCAGCCCTCAATTATCCTATTACAGATATCCGGCCGGAAATGAATCACTACTAGGCCTTTATTGACAAGTGAACTTTTTTTCTTAGTATAATTATAACGTTCATTTAAAATGTTCATTGTGAAGAGAATTTTCTCACGATCATTGTCATTAAAAACTATTTTCAATCGGACAAAAAATAATCTTTATAAAACTAATATAAATATTTTTAAAATACAGGCGTATTTGTTGCTATTTACGTCTACATTTTGTGTTTCCTCTTCATCTGTTTATATCTAAGTCTTTCTTTACTCATCTGTGACAGTGGTTGTGAGTTCTGTGGAGTTCGAGAATTTGTAGAATACATTTGTGGGGTTGGTAGAATTAGAAAAAATAATGACGAGTATTAAAGGGAAAACACTTAATAGTCAGGCTAGGACGATTGTTCTGAGTGTCGTGCGATATTTCCAACAGGAGAAAACAAATAATGGACCGGTCAGAAACGTGAATCAAGTTTTAAAACGGGTCGCAGAAGCTTGTAATATAAGTGAACGTTCTGTTATAAATATTCTCAATCAAGAGGAGACAGCTGAAAGAAACGCCAATGGGATGCCAGTAATTACAACACCAGGTAAAAAAAGAAATAAAATGAAACCAGTTACAGGCATTGATAATTTTGATACTGATGCAATAAGGTGACACGTGTATTCCTACTACAATAGAAAGGAAGTGCCTACTGTACCCAAACTGTTGAACAGTTTATGTGAATGTGGACTTTTTAGGGGGAAAAGCACTTCTCTACGAAACATTTTAAAGAAAATTGGTTTTAAGTATAAAAACATTAATAAATGTAAGGTACTCCTTGAGAAACCTGAAGTTGCATTAGCGAGGTATCGTTTTTTACGGGCTTCAAGAAATATTGATTGAGAAAAAACTGTATTTTTGGACGAGACGTGGGTTAACAAAAATACTACAAAAACGACTGGTTGGACTGATGACACTGTTCAGAGTAGTCTGGGGGCTCCGATAGGGAAGGGAAGTAGGTTGATTGTTTGCCATGCGGGATCATCAAAGGGCTGGATACAGTCTCAGCCATTGATATTCACCTCAAAAAAGACCGTCGACTTTCACGGAGAAATGAATTTGCAAACGTTTGAACGTTGGTTTCAGGACTCTTTGCTTCCTAACCTTAAAAAAGAAAGTACCATAGTAATGGATAATGCCCCCTACCACTCTAGACTAGCACCAACTATAAAAAATAAAAAAGGTGATATAGTTGAGTGGTTAACGCGAAAAGGTACATCGTTTAGCCCTAATTCCATCAAACTAGAACTTTTAGAACTAGTTAAAAAACATAAACCTTCACACCCAGAGTATATATTAGATAAGATGGCGGAACAATATGGACATACAGTTTTAAGATTGCCCCCCTATCACTGCGAATATAACCCCATAGAAATGGTATGGGCCTGGCTCAAAGAGCGTTACGTGAAAGAGCGGAGTGTTACGTAACTGTTTAGAGAATCCATAAATAACTTTACGTCCGAGATGTGGGTGAAGTACGTCTCACACACTAAAGCCCTGGTGAAAAAATCTTGGGAAGCAGAGGGGCTGCATCATAAGGACGTGGAACAATTTATAATTAGTCTGGGGGTGGATGACGATGACGACATGTATAGTGACTGTGACAGTGGCAGTGAAGAGGGAGATGTTGATGATTTCCAAGACTACCAGTTCCCTCCAGGAGTGTCTGAAGACCTAGGTGTGTCACTGTTAGATTAGAAACAGGATTAAATATACAGGTAAATAATAATTTATTGTATAGCTACCAGATACGCTTCATTTTATGCTAGTGCATTCAATTTAACATATCAAATTAAACTAGTGGTTCCTAAAGCTTAAACATAATGAGGCATACAAATGTCCCATATTAATCATTTTTACATATTTATTATAAGCAAAATAAGGCAAATTATCTTAAAATAAAAAATACTAGCAATCAACTAGAGTTGAAAAAAATTATTACACATATTTGGGCTTTCCAAGAAGCGTGCCAGAGAGTATAAACAGGATTTCATGTACATGTAATTTAACACTTTATTTTATGGATATATAACGAGGCTTACAACTGTGCGATATGAATTATATTTACATATTTATTATCAGCAAAGTAAGGCAAATTGTCTCAAAATAAAAAATATTAACAATCTTCAAGGATAAAAAAATGTATAATTCATAATTTTGAAAGAGGCTATTCAGGAGGCGCGCCCTTGAGTCAAGGACAAGGCGGCGGATGTTCACCGCTGCCGTGCGGTGTTGCCGATACCGTTTCTAGTTAAATGCTAAAAATCTCAAATGCATACTTAGCGCGCGGGGACTATAGTCTTGTGTCTGTACATCCAAGACAGAATGCGCCATTCAAGTTTTTGATTTTTTAATTACTACCTTAGATTTGATTTTAAATTGTAACAATAGATCTGCTGCTCGAAGACTGATTCCCATAAAATGTATTTACATATACAATAAATTAACAATAAAAAGAAACGCGCAGATTTGTGCATTTAATGCATTGTCAGATAAAGTGCAGGTTCCTTCATTTGTAATATAATCATGCAAGAAGTTTTAAAGATTTATTCAAAACTTTCTCTTTCGCATATTAGTAGTAGTTATAAGCATTTATTTGGTATATTCACATTAATCAACCAATTTTATTTAAAAGGAGAGGCCGATTTCCCACTTCGCTCATTCTCCATGGACTACGGATCTGTGTGGAGGACAGGCAAACGAGTACAGTAAAAAGTGAACATTTCTGATAAATACTTCCTGTCCAGACTGGATTTGAACATGCGTTTATCAACAATTAATTACATGATGTTGTTATGACAGTTCTGTTTGACAAAACACTTTTAATTATAATACAAATTTTTGATTATTGGTTTTTTAAAATATTTTAACCAATTAATCAAGTAAAAACCGGCGAAGAGTGTGAGGTGGTAATGTAGCAGGTTTATGTATTAGACGCCACGCCTGATCTCACAGAGTGTATTTACAGACACCTGGGTCCTCTAAAAAAACGAAAATACAACACACGCTCCCCCAATTTATTTAAAAGCAATTTTGTTGAAGAGCAAAAGCCCCTCACGTTTCAGTGACGATTTTTATCGATTATAATAAAAATAGTTAATGTATATAAAAATATTCCATAGAATTCAAGAATGTGTAATTTTAACACCGCTACTTAAAGAAACTTAATAAAACTATTATGAAATATATAATACAAACATTTTCTCTCTTCTCATTTCATAATGTATTGTTTTGATTAATTCAAAACCACGTGAAGAATATCATAGTTTATCTAATGAGATAAATAGGTTAGTAATGCCTTACTTAAGTGGATTACACAACCAAACTGGAGTTGAAATTTACGATAATCTCGTTGTATGTACTTAACTTTATTGAGTTATTAATATAATACAACATATCATTGTCCTATAAAGACATTTAAAGGTCATCGTTAAAGCATGTGTTGCCTAAAACTATTAAAGAACTTGACATTTAAAGTAATTTCAAATTTCATAGACGTAAAGTAATTTCAAATTTCATGGATGTAAAGTAATTTCAAATTTCATGGACGTAAAGTAATTTAAAATTTCATGGATGTAAAGTAATTTAAAATTTCATGGATGTAAAGTAATTTAAAATTTCATGGATGTAAAGTAATTTAAAATTTCATAGATGTAAAGTAATTTCAAATTTCATAGACGTAAAGTAATTTCAAATTTCATGGATGTAAAGTAATTTCAAATTTCATGTATGTAAAGTAATTTCAAATTTCATGGATGTAAAGTAATTTCAAATTTCATGGATGTAAAGTAATTTCAAATTTCATGGACGTAAAGTAATTTCAAATTTCATAGATGTAAAGTAATTTACATCTATATATATATATAAAACACGGTTTAATTACATTTTTTAAATTGTAAGCTGGAACATTTCCTGGGGTTATTATATAGATATTCAAATAGGAGAGGTTATTGTCCACCCGAGCGTGATTATTTGTTATTTTGAAATAATAATTAAAAACTCTGAGGGTTTATCTAGGATTACCCGAACATCAATATCCTAATTTAAAAAGGTTGTATATATTATTACACCAGTCTTAGTTGTTGCATAAAAGTATGAGTTAATAGTGGCCATTAGAGATTTTCAATTTAGAGTCACAGCCATTCCATTCTCGTACAAACTTGCTGATGACCATCTATATTAATAATATATCACGTAACAAAAGTTTAAAACTAAAAATTAAGTTTAAGTGAGGAATCACGAGATGTCATAGTGGTTCAGCTAACGGTTTGGACTGTAAAGTGAATAGACCAAGTTTTGAGTTCCCAACTGTTCTTAATATGTGTACTTCACTTGTTGAATAAGATTCACGCACAGGCCTGAGATCTTAACTTGAGAAGTCCTGACATATATATCGTATTTATGATACAACGTATATAACCTGGTTGGACAAAAATACGACTTCAAACTGAAAATGCCAATGACATTCATATAACATGAATTTCACAGTTATTTCGTAATGTATTTTTGGTATTGGGCCACACTTGTAAAGTCATATTCAAATATAAATAAAGGACCATGCAACGTTGTCAATTTTTATTTGCGTGTTGAGTTGTCATAATATAAAACGATGCACATTCAGTGGCACAAACGTCAACAAGCTATTCCTCCAAATAAACAGACGTAATATTTACAAATATGTAGTTTTATATTAGGAAAGACAACGAATTTTTATTTAATAAATAGCGTTAAAAACACAAACTTAATTTGATCTAACACTATATATTGGCCAATAGGAGCTTAGGTGTATATACTTCAGGGTGAAAGGTGCCATACGAAAGTCTACTCTAGACAGCAATCAGCAAACAGGGTACCTTTTAACTTATCGGGAGACGTCCAATTAAGGGGAAAAAATTATTTGTGAAAATTTTTTGAATACAATTGTTAGAATCCATGAAAGTAATAAATGACTTACGGGAAACAATTCTAAAAAAATTCTTCATGGAGATATGGCTGTCCAAAGTAACTAATTTGGCCTTTTTGGCACATAGATCATGAACAAACCATGTGATATAATTTATTAATATTTTGAGAATATAGTTGTAAATAGTAAATCTAAAAAAAATTTAATCTAACCAATTATTTTTCAGTAAATGATATGTGTTCAAATTTTGAGTTGAAATTTGTACAGTCATCTTTGGCTAAAAAAGTAGATTAATAATATATATATACAATTCATTGTCAGAGTTTACTATAAATGTTGGAGTTTTGCCCATCTTTGCGGGGCGGGGCAGGTGGGGGCTATGAGGGGGAGGGAGGGGAGGGGAATACATTGCTAGTTAATTAGTGAGTATGTATACTAGTTCATTAGTCCATTTTTACTACTCTTAGTGGTAGTTGCGATAAAATCTAGAACAACGTTCCTTGGAGCGCTAAAATGGGCGACCGTACGTAAGCTGCATCAGCATCTAGTAAGTAACAGATACGGCTATTAAATTCATTATCCGACACACTTTTTATATATACTCATTAAGATACATTTTTTCCAAGTCATTCCATGACTCTCGGCACAGATCCTTGGCTGAATGGTTCCAGTTTGACCAGTCAACTGGAAAGAGTGGGTCTTACACATATGAGGCTATAGGAAAGACTAGGAGCCCAAGCAGCATAGTTGTATGACCTAGCTTCCCTATCATCCGGTGATAATCTCGTCGGTAGAGTGGACTTGATAAGCCATGCTACAACAAAGACGATCACATAGGAATTCTTTCCTTTGAAGGCGTGATTCCAGGTGATATGATTATTCTGGTTGTAGTACAAAGTACGATTAGAAAGCAAGGAACTAACGATCCCCTAAAAGGTTCCCTGAAGATGACTGAGGAGGTTGAGAGACGGTGGCTCTCGGGAGGAGAGATAACATGTGATATCCCCCGAAACGTCGGAATCTTGGCCTGATCTTTCAGCTTCCAAACAAAACATAACTGTGGTACTAAATAAGGAATTGGCATGTGAATTATTGGAAGAAACAAGTTAAAGGAATGAAATTAGGACAGAGGAGATATTTAAAAAGTTTAAAACAGGACGTCTACATTGGGACATTGAGCAGTTTGGGTAAAAGCTGTTGCCAGACCTTTCCCCATACAAACACCAATATGGTTGTAATATAAGGTACAGTAGTAGACTACCTTTCGCTGTGTGCAATGCTCAGCTGGGCAGCCACTCAAACTTATGTTATGGCTGAGGATGATTTGTGAAAATGTTGAGAGATCGCTCAGAATTAGTCCGAATTCAAAGCATTTTAGTGGCCGTCCCTAATTACGTAACACCTTTAGGGGGGTTGTCGGCAGCGTTATACACAGTTACGGGGGGGAGTGGGGGGTTTCTACGAAGCGTTACGTAACTATTAAACCTCAACAAATTGAATTAATTCACAAAATGTGACCGTTTTTACCAAAAATAACAGATTTTAAAGTTAGTAATAATATATTCTCACCCTATTAGAAAACAAACGAAACAGAATTAAAACAATGACTATCATAAATAATAATCTGCATAAAATAGACGAAACAATTGGAGTGGGGGTGTGATGACAGTGTTACGTAATTATTGAGGGGGTTAGATATTAGCGTTACAAGTCCGTTAAGCTGGGGGGGGGGGCTGAAAAGCCCGATTGTAGCGTTACGTAATTTAGTGACGGCCCCAACATTCCAAAGTTCATGTGGTACCTGTAATGGTTTATAGACCGAAATCCATAGACACCACAGCCCTCGTCATTGAAGTGGTCTAAACTTGATGTCAATGGATATGATAAATTCATTGAAGCACTTCTTTTACTATTGATCTTCCTTTTGTGAATTTTGTGGTATTATCTCAATCATCGATTCTGCTCTAGTAGACAAAGGGAGAACTGAGAAAGACTTCCTGTTGACCGGGAGACGGAATTTCGATCATGGGGTCAGGTAAAGACCGTCATAAATATTCCTACTAATCCCTTTGCAGCTCAGGCGGCTCTTCGATCCGTGAACCAAAAAGTGAAAGTTTGAGGTGTGACGAGAGTGAGGGACAAGGAGGGACAAACTTTCAAAAATATACTTTAAAATTAGTCGTAACATAACTAACTTTCATCTTTAAACTTTAAAACTTTTTAGCAGAAGGATAGTGAATTGACAAACAATAACAATATAAACTATTTTTTTTACTGTACATGTTTCATCTAAGTGACCTTTTATAAATAAAAGGTGTAACCTCTCCCTTTATGTGATGAGTTACATTAGAGTAAGTTTTTTGTTAATTTGGTATATTATTACTCAAATTAATTTTTTTTTTGAATCTCAGGGTCGATATATTTTTTATAGGTAAATCGGTGAGGCTGTAAGTTATAATGAATAAAACTCTAGATTTGTCTTAATGAAAAAACTAATTTATTAATTACATTTTTAATTTATTTAGGCATTTTAATAGAACAAAAAAGTGTATTATTTAATTGATACAGATTTCTTTAAAAGATTATTTAACTAAGTTAATTAACTAAAACTTATCTTAGTTTTTCTTCATCTGATGATGAAGCTCCTCGTGGTCTTGAAGTTCACATTAAAAGATGCAATGACGGTTCCGATTTAGACACCGTATAACTATTTAGATAATTGAATTTAAATAATAAAATAATTATTGATTCTATACATTTTCACCGATTACTCGGGTTCGAGGTCAGTCGACCACCCGCGGTGAAAAAGAACCTGTGCACACGACACTTGCCTGACTAGGAGTGGACGAGAGTAGCGTGCTTTGTGTGTGTCTGTTAGGGCTAAGGCTTTTGGGTTCGATACCTTCCGGTCTGTACATGTGCTCTGGGTGTGGTCTGGTATATGCTGCCACCTGTTGCCCATATTTGACAACTAACAATGTCTTTTATTTAGCTTGGGCTTGACTGTCGCTTTGTGACACGTCAACTCCCCTTGGAATGGACTAGTCCAAACTGAACAGGTCTCGACTTGTGTCTCCACTGCAATGTTTGAAATATTGTTTACTCTGGTGTCTCGGATGACTACCATTGAATAATTTTGCTTACTTAATTCCTTATATTTGTTGGTTATTAATTTGCTATAATTACCGAATATTATTTGAATGTTCGGTATTTGTTCTAATCTAATGCACCTATTTCCTCATTAAAATAATTTGTATTTTATTAAATTTAATAAATTTTATCGTCAATTAGGTGGACCTGTTACAGTACCCCCCGATTTTTTGCGATGTGCGGTTAGCGCGAGTCAAAAAATCTAAATTTTAACATGTTCCACCTAAATTGTCGGTTACTGTTAAGATAAGTTTTAGTTTTACAACATTGACTATATCTAGAATGGACTAAATCCATCTATTAATACAATACAATTCTTGATCTCATTCAACAAATATACCTACATTATTAATTTTCATTTATAGAAGAACAATTGAAATTATTTGTTATTAATTAGTAATAAAACAACTTTAATGATCTTTTATCATTAATGCAAGTATTATGTTGTCATTAATATTAACTATCTTGTAGTTAGTTATAAATATGCTTCAATGAATTCATAAAATTTACATTATTATTTTAATTCTTAATCAAGTCTTGAATACTGATAAAAAATGTATAAGAGTTGTTTACAAGTACAATTGTTATTTTGCATCATCAATGGTTGAACAATTATATGTTATTCATACCATTATTTCATTATCTATGGAGTACAATCGATTTAATAATAACAACAGTATTTCAAAACATACACAAATAAAATTTCATTTAAATACAGTTTAAAATATTCACAAGATTAAAAGCATTATTTAACATCTTCAATTAGTATTATAATTATTTTGACAAGTGTTATAAAATAGTAAACACTTTGGTTTGTCTATATCAAAACTTTTCAGTTGTAAAGTTATTTGAGTTATTCTGTAATTTGTGATTATGATTCGACAGAATTTATATACATGTTTTCCATTAATTATCAATGGTGAAATACAAAATTATTTTACTAAAAATAGTAGTATAAATTGTCAGGAGCGAGACCCACTTTTCTGGCCTCTGATTGGTCGAGAGCGGTCACGTGACTTTTCCAAGATGGCGGCGCCCATTTCCCGCCAAATTTCCTAACCTCACTTTTCCTAACCTCAAATTTCCCTCAAATTCCCAAATTTCCCTCCAAATTCCCACATCATACTATATAAAATGCACTGTTAACCTTGTTATACTATATAAAATACACTCTTAACCTAACTTTTTCCATGTTATACTATATAAAATGCACTGTTAACCTTGTTATACTATATAAAATTCACTAATTTTTTCCATGTTATACTATATAAAATACACTCTTAACCTAACTTTTTCCATTTTATACTATATAAAATGCACTTTTTTGTCCAATATGGTGTCTTTTCCCTCCCGCGCCAACTCACACCCCGTGGGAAAATTCCCTCATCCAAGATGGCGGCCTTTATACTATATAAAATGTACACTCTTATACTATATAAAATGAACTTTTTTTGTCCAATATGGCATCTTTTTCCATGTTATACTATATAAAATGCACTGTTAACCTTGTTATACTATATAAAATACACTCTTATACTATATAAAATGAACTTTTTTTGTCCAATATGACGTCTTTTTCCATGTTATACTATATAAAATGAACTTTTTTGTCCAATATGACGTCTTTCCCTCCTCAAAATTCCCTCCCAAAATTCTCCCATCCAAGATGGCGGTCTTTATACTATATAAAATATACTATAATAAATGGCTAACGCGTCGTCTGCTGGTCGGGCGCGCATGCGCGTTGTTACTATACTCATATATACTCTATGTGCTCGACCCGATCGTAGCACACCTGGTGGCAAAACTTAACGCATCCTTTCGGAAACATGGCGCCTTCGGAAGGGAAGTCCCTGGTGGTAATTCCCCTTCTCAAATTCCCTCGGTATACTATACAAAATGCACTCTTTACCTTTCCCATCTCATACTATATAAAATGCAAAAGATGGCGGTCATTTACATATGTACTATATAAAATGCTTTCGTGTACTTCCGGCGACCGTCGGCTACCTTCGTACACGTCGTCTGCTGGTCTGGCTCACACCCAAATGCCACGCTCTGATTGGTTACCTCCCTACTTTACAAGTAATCTTTCTCACACGTACTGTTAGACTACTTATTTAATTTTTCTCGACTTTTTAACAAATACACAGTTAACATACGCTCTTAGCTTTGGGTACTCATCCACGGCTTCCTACACTGTTACCTATACTTATCTATCGAATCGAAGTTCATCCTCAAGCCCCTACTTAACACTCTAGGCAACCCGCAATACACGTTTTAGTTAAAAATCAAGGGGCAGCTATTATTTATATTAATTATTTAATTCTTTTTTTTATTTTTATTTAATACACTGTTACATACGAGGCCTACTGATGTACGGTGACCGGGCTTTATCACTGTTATCACATCACTTGACCTCAAAGGTCAACCCATGGCTGATATCACATCCGCTTCCATTACCACAAGCATTGTTTTACATCCCGTATCTTGCACAATCTCTTTTAATAATATCGAACACTTAATTAACATTGTATATTCTTCCTTCTGATCATTTATTATAACAGTACTACACTGGATGACATAACTAAAAAAAAAAACTAAAACTCACCCATAGCTCAATCATAAACTTTGAAACAGAAAAACACTAATCATACACTTCAAACATAAAAATTAATAACAACTAAAATTGCAAACAATATAATGTTCAAGCGTACTTTTAACAAGTTAAAGTAGTCAGAAAATATTCGATCAGAAAATGTATATACACAACTCCCAGAGACCCAAACACATGGAGAACCTAGAACACACAACACCCTTGATAGATCACCTTCCTATTCATCATATAGGGCCCTTGATCATCCATCACCTATCCATAAGACATGTGACTGACCACCTACCCACCCAATATACTGGACTAACCACACTCTACATACAAGACTTTTGATTGACCATCTACCCACTCAACACACACAGACCCTCGATAGGCCACCCACCTCCCCAACACATAAGGCATCCAACTGACCACCTACTCACCTAATATACTAGACTAACCACACCTTACATACAAGACCTTCGATAGACCACCCACCTTCCCAACACATAAGACATCTGACTGACCATCTACCCACCTAATATACTAGACTAACCACACTCTACACATAGTCCTCCTGACAGACCACTCACCCCTCTCGACACATAATATATTTGACCACCTACCCACCTAATATACTAGACTAACCACACTCTACATACAAGACTTTTGATTGACCACCTACCTACCCAACACACACAAAACACTTGTTTGATCACACATCAACCTAACAAACACAACTCTCGATTGACACTCCACCTTCCCAAAGCATAAGACTTTTGAAGGACCATCGACCAAAGATACAAAAATCATGATAAACAAACCACACACTCTGCAGACAAGACTTTTGATTGACCATCTACCCACTCAACACACACAGAACTCTCGATAGGCCACTCACCTCCCCAACACATAAGACATCTGACTGACCACCTACCCACCCAATATACTAGACTAACCACACCTTACATACAAGACCTTTGATTGACCACCTACCTACCCAACACACACAGTACCCTCGATAGGCCACCCAACTTCCCAACACATAAGACATCTAACTGACCATCTACCCACCTAATATACTAGACTAACCACACTCTACACATAGTCCTCTTGACAGACCACTCACCCCTCTTGACACATAATACATTTGACCACCTACCCACCTAATATACTAGACTAACCACACCTTACATACAAGACCTTTGATTGACCACCTACCTACCCAACACACACAAAACACTTGTTTGATCACACATCAACTTAACAAACACAACTGTCAATTGACACTCCACCTTCCCAAAGCATAAGACTTTTGAAGGACCATCGACCAAAGATACAAAAATCATGATAAACAATCCACACACACCATACATACAAGACTTTTTATTGACCATCTACCTACCCTACACACACAGTACTCTCGATAGGCCATTCACCTCCCCAACACATAAGACATGTACAAACTACCCACCAAACACTAATACCCTTCCTATCCAGTAGTAAGACTCTCCTACCCACTTACCCTACACACAGACATCTTTATATTCCACATACCATACCGACACATAATACATTTGACAGACTACCTACTTAACGTACAAGACTTATCACCTAATAGACAATCTACATAAGGCTTTAGTTGTCATTCCACCTATCCAACACACATGTACAAGACACCTACCAAACTCCATAACCCTACCTATCCATTAGTAAGACTCTCCTACTCACTTACCCTACACACAGTTATCTTTACAGACCAACTACCCTCCCAACACATAATATTATTGACAGACAACCTACTTTACATACAAGACTTACCACCTACCCAACGCACTTAGATTGCCTACTTACTAAAAACATTATTTCTTATTACCTCCTGCCTATCCAATACGTAATACCCATGATTGACCACCACTCACCTACTCAACAAACACAGTTCTCTTGATAGGCCACTCACCTCCCCAACACATAAGACATCTGACTGACCACCTACCTACTTAATATACTAGACTAACCACACTCTACATGCAAGACTTTTGATTGACCACTCACCTACTAAACACACAGACGTTTGATTAAACACCCACATACTCAACACAGTCATGTTGATAGACCAAACCACCTTCCCCAAACATAAAACCTTTGATAGACCAACCACACACCCTACAGTCATAACTTAAAATACCATCACACTACCAAAAAGGCAGTCTCTTTATAGACCCACATCTACTCAATACGTGAGACACTTGGTTAACCACTCGCCTACCCAACACATAGTCCTCTTGATAGACCACTCACACCTCCCGACACCCCCCGACACCTCCCGACACATAATACATTTGACAGACCACTTACTTAACATACAAGACTGACCATACACTCTACATAGAAGACGTTTGATTATCCACTCACCTACTCAATACACACAAAACACTTGTTTGATCACACACCTATTTATCAAACAGAACTGTCGACACTCACTCCACCTTCCCAAAGCATAAGACTTTTGAAGGACCACCTACCAAACATACAAAAATCATGATAAACAAACTACACACTCTGCAGACATCACTTAATATACCATCATACTACCATGAAAATAGTCCTATTTACATACCCCTACCTATCCAATATACGTACCACACACCGTGCATACAAGACTTATATTTACCCACCCACATACTAATCAAACAAGACTCTTGATTGACAATCCATCTCCGTAACATTCATGGATGACCTACCTACCAAACATACGACTTGACCACCCACAAAAAACAAGACTTTATGTTTAACCACCTATTTAACATACAAGACCAACCACACACCATACAATCATGACTTAACAGTCCACTTACCTACCAAACACACATCTCTTGATGGACCATATGCCTAAACATTACTCTTGATAGATCATCCACCTAACAATTACATAAAACCTTTGATAGACCACCAACACACATGAACAACCTACCTACGTAACATCCAACACTCTTGACTTACCACCCACCTACTCAACACACAGCACTCTCGATAGACTACATAACTAACCATTACATAAAACCTTAGATTGACTCCCAATATTCATGAACGACCTACCTACCAAACATACAACTTGATTGACCGCTCACCTACCCATCACACATTTCTCTTGATTGTCCAATCACCCTCCCATAAAAAGACTGTTGTCAGACTATCTACTTAACATACAAGAATCTTCATTGACCATCCACCTACTCAACACACACAGTACTCTCGATAGATCACTTAACTACCCATTACATAAAACCTTAGATTGACACCCAACATTCATGGTTGACCTACCTACCAAACATACGACTTGACCACCTTCCCAAAGCATAAGGCTTTTGAAGGACCACCTACCAAACATACGTACCACACACCATAAAATCATGACTTAACAGTTCACCCACCTACTCAACACACAACACCTCTGATAGATCATCCACCTAAATATTACATAAAACCTTTGATTGACTCACAATCCTAACATTCATGAACAACCATCCTCCTAAACATACGACTTAACCACCCACAAAAACAAGACTTTATGTATAACCACCTATTTAACATACGTACCATACACCATAAAATCATGACTTAACAGTCCACCCACCTACTGAACACACAACACCTCTGATAGATCATCCACCTAACCATTACATAAAACCTTTGATAGACCACCAACACACATGAACAACCTACCTACCTACCTACTTAACATCCAACACTCTTGACTTACCACCCACCTACTCAACACACAGATAGACTACGTAACTAACCATTACATAAAACCTTAGATTGACACTCAACATTCATGGAAGACCTACCTACCTAACATACAACTTGATTGACCGCCTACCTACCCATCACACATTTCTCTTGATAGACCAATCACCCTCCCATAAAAATACTTTTGTCAGACTATTTACTTAACATACAAGACTTACCACCTAATAGGCAATCTACATAAGGCTTTAGTTATCATTCCACCTATCCAACACACATGTACAAGACACCTACCAAGCTCCATAACCCTACCTATCCATTAGTAAGACTCATGATTTACCCAACACACAGTTATCTTTACAGACCAACTACCCTCCCAACACATAATATTATTGACAGACAACCTACTGTACATACAAGACTTACCACCCACCTACTCAACACACAAAAGACCAAGCACACACTCTACATATGAGACTCTTGGTTAGTCGCCCACCTACTCAATATACAACACCTCTGATACACCATTCCCTTGAACATTACATAAAACCTGTGATATTCCACCCAATCACCAAACACACATGACTCTTAATAGACCAATCCACCTACCTCTGCACACACAATTCCTTAGGACACACCCACCACTCATCCTACAGACAAAACCCCTAGAGAACTACCCATCCACCATAAAAACACTATTGCTTCATATAATCATGTTTTAAAATAACATTATTACACTGTAAGATAGGTTTAATATAGCTAAAGACCTAAAGTGTTTCCTAAAATTCTGTTTTCTCTAGAAATAAGAGAGCCGTTGGTGGAAAACATCCAAACTAAACATAGAAAATAAGAATCAGCTAGTAGTTTCATAGAAATTCTGCTATACAACTAAAAAATATGAGAAAAAGTTAGGTTTAAAAACAATGAACATAGAAAAAGTTAGGTTAAAAAACAATGAACATAGAAAAAGTTAGGTTAAAAAAATGAACATAGAAAAAGTTAGGTTAAAAATGAACATAGAAAAGGCTGGGTTAAAAAATGAACACAAAAAAAGTTAGGTTTAAAAAAAATGAACAGAGAAAAAGTTAGGTTAGCAAACATCAGAAAAGTAAGTCTAGCAAACAACCGAAAGGTTGATTGCTATCCTTACTTTTCCGAAATGTTGTTAAAATTAACAAAAGTCAAAAAATAAAAATAATTATTATCATAGGCAAAATAAAACAAAAATAATTACTATCATAGACAAAAGTAAATAAAAATAATTATCATCAAAGACAAAAGTAAATAAAAATAATTATTATCATAAGCAAAATAAAACAAAAATAATTATTATCATAGACAAAAGTAAATGAAAATAATTATTATCATAGACAAAATTAAAGAAAAATAATTATTATCATAGAAAAAAGTAAATAAAAATAAATATCATCATAGGCAAAAGGAAATAAAATTAATTATTATCATAGACAAAAGTAAATAAAAATAATTTTAACAACTTTTCTGATCCTTAATATAACCCACCCGCCCACCCATACACGTACAGTGGTATTAACCCACCCGCCCGCCCATACACATACAGTGGTATTAACCCGCCCGCCCACCCATACACGTACAGTGATATTAACCCACCCATACACGTACAGTGGTATACAGTGGTATTGACCCACCCACCCGCCCATACACAAACAGTGGTATTGACCCACCCATACACGTACAGTGGTATTGATATATATATATATATATATATATATATATATATAATTCTGTGATATACCTGTCCTTGCATCTTAAACGTTGGCATGAAGTGTCCCTCTTTTATCTGTTTTGTTCCAAATGACGTCATTTGGAAACAACCGTTGTATTTTCGAATATTATTTAGAAAATGCTCAGCCTCAGGATGTTCGTGAGTAAGGAGGCTATGCAAGAGTTCAGGATATTTTTGAAAAAGTTGGACTTACCCCAACAACTTCTGACCTACCCGCCCACCCATACAAGCACAGTCGTACTGGCCCACCCATAAAAGCACAGTGGTACTGGCCCACCCATACAAGCACCAGTGGGTATGGGTGCTTGTATGGGTGGTTTTATGTAACCATAATCTAAGGTTTTATGTAATGGGTAGTTAAGTGATCTATCGAGAATACTGTTTGTGTTGAGTAGGTGGATGGTCAATGAAGATTCTTGTATGTTAAGTAGATAGTCTGACAACAGTCTTTTTATGGGAGGGTGATTGGACAATCAAGAGAAATGTGTGATGGGTAGGTGAGCGGTCAATCAAGTTGTATGTTTGGTAGGTAGGTCGTTCATGAATATTGGGAGTCAATCTAAGGTTTTATGTAATGGTTAGTTATGTAGTCTATCGAGAGTGCTGTGTGTTGAGTAGGTGGGTGGTAAGTCAAGAGTGTTGGATGTTACGTAGGTAGGTTGTTCATGTGTGTTGGTGGTCTATCAAAGGTTTTATGTAATTGTTAGGTGGATGATCTATCAAGAGTAATGTTTAGGCATATGGTCCATCAAGAGATGTGTGTTTGGTAGGTAAGTGGACTGTTAAGTCATGATTGTATGGTGTGTGGTTGGTCTTGTATGTTAAATAGGTGGTTAAACATAAAGTCTTGTTTTTTGTGGGTGGTCAAGTCGTATGTTTGGTAGGTAGGTCATCCATGAATGTTACGGAGATGGATTGTCAATCAAGAGTCTTGTTTGATTAGTATGTGGGTGGGTAAATATAAGTCTTGTATGCACGGTGTGTGGTACGTATATTGGATAGGTAGGGGTATGTAAATAGGACTATTTTCATGGTAGTATGATGGTATATTAAGTGATGTCTGCAGAGTGTGTAGTTTGTTTATCATGATTTTTTTATGTTTGGTAGGTGGTCCTTCAAAAGTCTTATGCTTTGGGAAGGTGGAGTGAGTGTCGACAGTTCTGTTTGATAAATAGGTGTGTGATCAAACAAGTGTTTTGTGTGTATTGAGTAGGTGAGTGGATAATCAAACGTCTTCTATGTAGAGTGTATGGTCAGTCTTGTATGTTAAGTAAGTGGTCTGTCAAATGTATTATGTGTCGGGAGGTGTCGGGAGGTGTGAGTGGTCTATCAAGAGGACTATGTGTTGGGTAGGCGAGTGGTTAACCAAGTGTCTCACGTATTGAGTAGATGGGGGTCTATAAAGAGACTGCTCTTTGGTAGTGTGATGGTATTTTAAGTTATAACTGAAGGGTGTGTGGTTGGTCTATCAAAGGTTTTATGTTTGGGGAAGGTGGTTTGGTCTATCAACATGACTCTGTGTTGAGTATGTGGGTGTTTAATCAAACGTCTGTGTGTTAAGTAGGTGAGTGGTCAATCAAAAGTCTTGCATGTAGAGTGTGGTTAGTCTAGTATATTAAGTAGGTAGGTGGTCAGTCAGATGTCTTATGTGTTGGGGAGGTGAGTGGCCTATCAAGAGAACTGTGTTTGTTGAGTAGGTGAGTGGTGGTCAATCATGGGTATTACGTATTGGATAGGCAGGAGGTAATAAGAAATAATGTTTTTAGTAAGTAGGCAATCTAAGTGCGTTGGGTAGGTGGTAAGTCTTGTATGTAAAGTAGGTTGTCTGTCAATAATATTATGTGTTGGGAGGGTAGTTGGTCTGTAAAGATAACTGTGTGTAGGGTAAGTGAGTAGGAGAGTCTTACTAATGGATAGGTAGGGCTATGGAGTTTGGTAGGTGTCTTGTATATGTGTGTTGGATAGGTGGAATGACAACTAAAGCCTTATGTAGATTGTCTATTAGGTGATAAGTCTTGTACGTTAAGTAGGTAGTCTGTCAAATGTATTATGTGTCGGTATGGTATGTGGAATATAAAGATGTCTGTGTGTAGGGTAAGTGGGTAGGAGAGTCTTACTACTGGATAGGAAGGGTATTAGTGTTTGGTAGGTAGTTTGTACATGTCTTATGTGTTGGGGAGGTGAATGGCCTATCGAGAGTACTTTGTGTGTAGGGTAGGTAGATGGTCAATAAAAAGTCTTGTATGTATGGTGTGTGTGGATTGTTTATCATGATTTTTGTATCTTTGGTCGATGGTCCTTCAAAAGTCTTATGCTTTGGGAAGGTGGGGAGTGTCAATTGACAGTTGTGTTTGTTAAGTTGATGTGTGATCAAACAAGTGTTTTGTGTGTGTTGGGTAGGTAGGTGGTCAATCAAAGGTCTTGTATGTAAGGTGTGGTTAGTCTAGTATATTAGGTGGGTAGGTGGTCAAATGTATTATGTGTCAAGAGGGGTGAGTGGTCTGTCAAGAGGACTATGTGTAGAGTGTGGTTAGTCTAGTATATTAGGTGGGTAGATGGTCAGTTAGATGTCTTATGTGTTGGGAAGTTGGGTGGCCTATCGAGGGTACTGTGTTGTGTTGGGTAGGTAGGTGGTCAATCAAAGGTCTTGTATGTAAGGTGTGGTTAGTCTAGTATATTGGGTGGGTAGGTGGTCAGTCAGATGTCTTATGTGTTGGGGAGGTGAGTGGCCTATCGAGAGTTCTGTGTGTGTTGAGTGGGTAGATGGTCAATCAAAAGTCTTGTCTGCAGAGTGTGTGGTTTGTTTATCATGATTTTTGTATCTTTGGGTCGATGGTCCTTCAAAAGTCTTATGCTTTGGGAAGGTGGAGTGTCAATCGAGAGTTGTGTTTGTTAGGTGATGTGTGATCAAACAAGTGTTTTGTGTGTGTTGGGTAGGTAGGTGGTCAATCAAAAGTCTTGTATGTAGAGTGTGGTTAGTCTAGTATATTAGGTGGGTAGGTGGTCAAATGTATTATGTGTCGAGAGGGGTGAGTGGTCTGTCAAGAGGACTATGTGTAGAGTGTGGTTAGTCTAGTATATTAGGTGGGTAGATGGTCAGTCAGATGTCTTATGTGTTGGGAAGGTGGGTGGTCTATCGAAGGTCTTGTATGTAAGGTGTGGTTAGTCTAGTATATTAGGTGAGTAGGTGGTCAGTCGGATGTCTTATGTGTTGGGGAGGTGGGTGGCCTATCGAGGGTCTGTGTGTGTTGAGTGGGTAGATGGTCAATCAAAAGTCTTGTATGTAGAGTGTGGTTAGTCCAGTATATTGGGTGGGTAGGTGGTCAGTCAGATGTCTTATGAATAGGTGATGGATGATCAAGTGCCTTATGTGATGAATAGGAAGGTGATCTATCAAGGGTGTTGTGTTCTAGGTTCTCCATGTGTTTGGGTCTCTGGGAGTTGTGTATATACATTTTCTGATCGAATATTTTCTGACTACTTTAACTTGTTAAAAGTACGCTTGAACATTATATTGTTTGCAATTTTAGTTGTTATTAATTTTTATGTTTGAAGTGTATGATTAGTGTTTTTCTGTTTCAAAGTTTATGATTGAGCTATGGGTGAGTTTTAGTTTTTTTTTTTTAGTTATGTCATCCAGTGTAGTACTGTTATAATAAATGATCAGAAGGAAGAATATACAATGTTAATTAAGTGTTCGATATTATTAAAAGAGATTGTGCAAGATACGGGATGTAAAACAATGCTTGTGTAATGGAAGCGGATGTGATAACAGCCATGGGTTGACCTTTGAGGTCAAGTGATGTGATAACAGTGATAAAGCCCGGTCACCGTACATCAGTAGGCCTCGTATGTAACAGTGTATTAAATAAAAATAAAAAAAAGAATTAAATAATTAATATAAATAATAGCTGCCCCTTGATTTTTAACTAAAACGTGTATTGCGGGTTGCCTAGAGTGTTAAGTAGGGGCTTGAGGATGAACTTCGATTCGATAGATAAGTATAGGTAACAGTGTAGGAAGCCGTGGATGAGTACCCAAAGCTAAGAGCGTATGTTAACTGTGTATTTGTTAAAAAGTCGAAGAAAAATTAAATAAGTAGTCTAACAGTACGTGTGAGAAAGATTACTTGTAAAGTAGGGAGGTAACCAATCAGAGCGTGGCATTTGGGTGTGAGCCAGACCAGCAGACGACGTGTACGAAGGTAGCCGACGGTCGCCGGAAGTACACGAAAGCATTTTATATAGTACATATGTAAATGACCGCCATCTTTTGCATTTTATATATAGTATGAGATGGGAAAGGTAAAGAGTGCATTTTGTATAGTATACCGAGGGAATTTGAGAAGGGGAATTACCACCAGGGACTTCCCTTCCGAAGGCGCCATGTTTCCGAAAGGATGCGTTAAGTTTTTGCCACCAGGTGTGCTACGATCGGGTCGAGCACATAGAGTATATATGAGTATAGTAACAACGCGCATTGCGCGCCCGACCAGCAGACGACGCGTTAGCCATTTATTATAGTATATTTTATATAGTATAAAGACCGCCATCTTGGATGGGGGAATTTTGGGAGGGAATTTTGAGGAGGGAAAGACGTCATATTGGACAAAAAAAGTTCATTTTATATAGTATAACATGGAAAAAGACGTCATATTGGACAAAAAAAAGTTCATTTTATATAGTATAAGATTGTATTTTATATAGTATAACAAGGTTAACAGTGCATTTTATATAGTATAACATGGGAAAAGATGCCATATTGGACAAAAAAGTGCATTTTATATAGTATAAGAGTGTACATTTTATATAGTATAAAGGCCGCCATCTTGGATGAGGGAATTTTGGGAAGGAATTTTCCCACGGGGTGGTGAGTTGGCGCGGGAGGGAAAAGACGCCATATTGGACAAAAAAGTGCATTTATATATAGTATAACATGGAAAAAGTTAGGTATAAGAGTGTATTTTATATAGTATAACATGGAAAAAAATAGTGAATTTTATATAGTATAACAAGGTTAACAGTGCATTTTATATAGTATAACATGGAAAAAGTTAGGTTAAGAGTGTATTTTATATAAGTATAACAAGGGTTATCAGTGCATTTTATATAATATGATGTGGGAATTTGGAGGGAAATTAGGGAATTTGAGGGAAATTTGAGGTTAGGAAAAGTGAGGTTAGGAAATTTGGCGGGAAATGGGCGCCGCCATCTTGAAAAGTCACGTGACGCGCTCTCGACCAATCAGAGCCAGAAAAGTGGGTCTCGCTCCTGAAAAATTTATACTACTAAAAATATTTCACATGGAAACAGGAATTGCTAATAACAACAAATTTAAAATGATCAAAATTCTAAAATTGTATTTATCTTGAATCAAGTTTCTAATATCTTATTCATGAAGTCAAATAGTCAAGTGATCATTGTTATTTACAACTTAGCTTGTCATACTAACATTTTTTTATAACAATGCATAAAATAATAAATTCAAAGGTTTCACTCTTCCCTGAAAATTGAGTTTTAAGTTTTCTGGGAAAATAATGGTTTCCATAAAATATTGTTCAATTTGTTCACTTACTTACTATTGTAGTGATTCACATTAAAGAAGCTGTTCATTCTTATGGTCACTTACACTCTTTACACTGTTTGAGTCACAACACTGTCACCTCTTTTGAGTGTCCACACGGTATCATTAGTGTCACTGAGTGTCCATACAGTAGTTGTCAATTGGTTTCAGGGCAAGAACATATCACTTTGATTACTTTCTCTATTAAATAGTGCACATAACATAGTTTAATTAGTGGTTATTAGTTATAACAATGGTTTAATTCAATACACAAATTAAATGTGGTGAAAAATTATTTACAAAAACACCTAAACATGCCCATGGTTTAATCATCATTTGTTTTCCCTGTACTCATTTATGTATACATACTGAGACTACATTCCCCCCCCCACCCAGGACTGGTAAGCATGCCAACCGGGGGATGGCTCAAAACAAGTCGAGCGATGGGATCACGGGTGGCAGTTGGAGGGTCAAAATAACACTCGGCAGCTGAGCAAAACTGATTTATTACCAAAAACAAAAAAGAAATTAATCAGACTTGGCAGAAGGCCACAATATTAATTTGCAATTAAATAAATAACAAACCACACACAAAAGCTACACAACAACAAACTCAACAAATACCAAAATTACCAAATTAACAACTACATGGCCTATCTGCAGTTTAGCCGAGACCCCCAAAACGTAAGATAAATTTAATGCCCACAAAAAATTGAAAATTTAGAAAACTTCTGGCAAACAACAATAAACCGGCAATTTAGCCCAAATCCCATAATCTCCACCGGGCCAGGGAGTAAGCCGGAATCCCTGGCAGCTCCGAATTAGAAGTTAAGCTAAAGCACCATAATCCCCTTTTGGGTAGTTGAAAAATTAAACAATTTAAAAAGAAAATATAACACGGTACCAATTCGAGTAAAAATTCACTTCCAAGCACCCCTAATACACTTAACAAACAAAATAAATAACAATAACTAGGCCTAAACATATAAATAAATAATAACAGGATTTAACAATGGGGACCTAACAAATATAAAATCTTCAACAAATGTAACAAGAAATAAACAAATTAAACTAAATAACAATCAATATTAACATTAAAAGTTCTTGTATAATTTTAACGGTTTTTATTCCTTTAGTAAAAAAATATATAAGGTCCCCAATGGCTGTGTTGAATAGAATCACTGTTCAAGTTTAGGCCTAGGCCCCCTCAATAGTACGGCAACCTTTTTTTTTTCTTTTAATTTTACCAAAATTTCCCCCCCCCCCAGCCCAGCAGCCGGGGAAAAAAGATGGAACGAACTGACCGAGGACTGAAGAGAAACCACCCCGAAGTAAGGGAAAAAGGGGCTTATCGCAACATTTGCTCTACGAAAATTTGGGCCTTACGCCAGGGAGGGATTTCAGAAGGTCGACCCCTTTCCCCCCACGGCAGGGAGGCTAACGAGGACCCTGACGCAAGGTCCCAAAAACAGGGCCCTTAAACACAGTCCCAGCCATCACAACAAAAATACTAACATAAACCCCCCAATACAAAACATTGGGAAACAAAACGGAAACAGAAAAAAATTGTACCTGATTGGGTCCAAAAAAATAGAAACCCTAAAAGATCAATTTTTAGGCTATAATTTTTTATGTTGGGAAAATAGATTTAAAACCAATTTTCCCAAAATTTTAAAAAAATTATAAAAGACGTTTAAATTTCTAAAAAGGAACTAAAAATGACAAAAGGAAAACTAGGCTAAGATAAAATGACCAAAAGTTATAACATGAAAATCAAAGGGGACCGGGTAGGGTAGGTTTTGGCAAAGAAAAAAAAAAATATGGAAAACGGGAACTACCCCAAAGGGAAAAAGGCCAAAAAAAAACATTATACAGAACTACTATTGACAATAAAGGGAGATATAAAAAGCATTAACGGAAAAAATAACATGGAGCAAAATGGCTTTAACCTAGTCCCGAGAAACATCTAACAAAGGGAAAACAAAATTTAAAAAAAACTCTGAAAACACAAGGGAAAACCCATTAAAATTTTTGAAAAGAAAATATTCTCAAACCCAAAAAGGGGGATTTAAAAAATTAAAAATTACAAAAAAACACTTACGTTTTAGGGGCCCTTTAAACCCAACATGTCTATTTCGCGGCCACCAAAACAACTGAAAAACAGGGCCAAAAACCCGAAACCCAAGCTGCTAGAAAAACGGAAGGAAAAAGGAACGAGCCAAAGGGGCCCCCAAAGTAAAGGGGGGGAAAACGCAGGGGAAGGGGATCTCAGGGAGCCTGGCAGACAACGACGAAAAAAAAACGAAAGTACCGGTCAAAAGACCCGGTACAAAACCCCCCCTGCAAAACTCAACACACCCCGGCAGGGGAGAAAACTCGGGACCCCATCAGGAAAACCCAAACCCAAAAACGAAGAAACCTCCCCAAGAGTGGGGGTTTTCCCAAAGGGGCCCCCCCCCAAAAAGAAACTAAGAGGGGGAACCCCCCGAACAAGGGGGGCAAACTACCCTGACCGTCGGGGGCCCCCCCAAGAAAAAAAAGAGAGAAATCTCCCCAGAAAGGGCCCCCTAGGGGCCCGAGGGGGAACAATCTCTTTTTCCCCCCAAAAAACCCCCAGGAACAAACCCCCTCCTGGACCAACCCCTTTTCCCGGGAAAACCTTTAACTGGGGAAATTGGGCTTTCCTGAACACCCTTCCTGACTGGGATCAACCAGCAGAGCACCAAACCCTTTACAAAAACCTGTCGATGCGGTGGGGACTAGACCCCCCCGATACCACAAATTTGCACTCTTCGTTCCCCGGGCCGAACTGACCGGGTAGCCTGACAAAGAACCAATCTCCAACCTGAAAAGGGTTAAAAGTACGACCCATATCATAAACCCCCTCCTTTCTCTCTCTCTTTTTAGCACGTACAGGTTTCGCCAGCAACCCGCCACGTGACAAATACTTCAGTGGGACCCGGCGTAGGGGAAAAGAATTTCCCCAAACCTTTCCCAAGTTTTGGAAAAAAGGGTTTTTAGGGGGAAACCATGTAGAAAACCTTTGAAAGGGGTGGCATTGTGGGCCCCTCATGCTTGTAAGAATTTTAAAAACAAGCTGGAGCCAAAAGAGAACCCCCCCCCCCCCCCAATGGGGTTTTGCTTCCACATGGAAAGTAATAAGGGGAGACCGAAGTTTGCGGTTTAAACCCCACTGCATGAAAAAGGGGTTTTAATTTAAGGGGAGGGAGTCCCAAAGCCTGAAACCATTTTCCAAAACAGAACCAAAAAACTCGTTGAGGGGAAAAAATGGCTACCGTTTTCGGGCACAAGAAGGTGGGAAAGGGACACCAAATTTCTGGAAGAGTTTTGGGGCTGGAGAAAACGGGGAAAAGGGGAGCTTAGCGTGGCACTACCCAATGGGAAAAGGGCCCAAAAGAAAAAATTTGAGAAAAACATCCACACAAACAAGTTTGGAAAAAAAGGGGCTAACCCCCGACTTGCAAAGGGGGAAAAAGGAACCCCACGTAGGGCGATGACACCTTTTCAAAAAGGGCGCTTTGGGCCCCCTCAAAGATAACAACCCAAACCCTTTCATTCTGACTAGGCTTTCTGAGAAGCACAGGGGACAAGCCCCACTTTGCCCACAAAAATTTCCCGGGCCAGCCCTTTTTCCCGATAAATACCTAACCCAAACTTAAGGGGATGGGCTTAAAAGAATGCCAAGATGACCGTCCACCCAAAAAAGAGTGATAATACTGAAAAACCATCGGTAAAAAAAAAAAATAAAATGACTAGGCAGCCCACACGGGGGTTTACCCCTCTGTCGAGGACGGCAACAGATTTCCCCTTTGGACAAAAATAGGGAGGGTGGGGGACCTCCCTCTTGAAGCCACCTAAAATGACTGACAGCTCAGGGTCTTTTTGGTTTATGGGGCAAATAAGGGGCGTCAAAAGCCAAGGAAAATTCCCGAAGAACAGCACCCCACTGAGCAACACCTCATCGGGGATTACTTGGGGTCGTTGTTTCATGCGGGAAAAAGCAACCGCGAAAGACATTCTGGGTACCCCCAAAATGTTGAACCGGGGAAAATTTTAAGGGAGAAAAATTTTTACCACCCACGACCCAAAAATTTTCCCCAAAACTGTCTGGGAGGGGAAGAAGCCAAACAGGGCCTGATTGTCCGCCCACAAGAACTCAGCGTGTTTTCCCAAAAAAACGCCGAAACTTTTCCGTACCAAAGACAACAGCCCCGACACTCCAAAATCATAGATGGAAAAAGCTTTCTGTTCCTGGTGAACAAAAGTCCTCAACAAAAGCGAAAGGGCTCCTGGGCCCCATCAAACTTTCCCGAGAAAGAACAGCAGCAATGGCGGGGAGGAGGCATCATTTTGAATAATAAATTCTCTGCTGAAATCAGGCATACGCAGGACAGGAGGTTTTCATAAAGCCCCTTGAGAGCATCAAAGGCAGTCTGCTGAGCCTTTGGGCCCCACCCCAAAAGGGACACCTTTCTTTCGCAGCTTTGTTCAACCCGGGGAGCAAGCTTTTGCCACGTTAGGGATGGGAAACGGGCCGAAAAAAAACCCATCCCCCAAAACGGGAAAACCTCTTGCAACTTTTGGCAGGAGGAAAAACCCGAATGCCCCGGGTCCCCCGCAGGATCTATGCAGACCCCCTCGAAAGAGATAAAAATTAAACCCAGAAAAGAAATCTCAGGACGAGCAAAAGTGAAATTTCCCCCCTGGATTGACTTTTAAGGGCCCGCGATTTAAGGTGCAAAACTTTCTCCAGATGTTTCAAAGTGGTTTTCCCCGGAAAATCCACTGAGACAAAAGGCGTCCAAAGGGAATTGGGAAAAACAAACTTGAACTTCACATCATGGAAGATGGAATCAAGCAGACGATTTAAAAGTCGGGCACCCACAAACAAGACCCCTAGGGAACCCCCAGTGGGAAATGGTAAAGAAATTTCCCGGGAACACAGAAGCTAGCATAGGCCGTGAAATTTCCCTTTTTCAATGGAAATTTTGATGGAGGCCCTGGGCAAAACAAAAAAAACACTGAAAAACTTAAACCCAAACCCAACCAATCAAACGCAGAATGCAAAAACAAACAGAGGTACCGATTTAATAGCGACCTTAGCGTTGAGCCCCCCCGATAATCCATCACCCGGGCCAAGACTTACCCCTTAGGCTTGGGGACAAGAAAAGCTGGACTGGCATAAAAACAAACAGAAATTTAATCCAAACACAAACCCCGCTCAGAAGAACTTCAATCATAGCCCCCATAAAACCCCATCTTTGGGGGAGGGAAATTTGTACGGTTACTTCTAACTGCCCAAATCGGGGGAGGTGGGTCTCATACTCCAGAAAGAATGACCCCAACTCCGGGGAAAACACATCCCGGGAAAACCCCAAAACACAGCCTCCAATGGGCCCCCCCCTGCTCAGGGGGGAGATGACCAACCGGATCCACCTTGGGGTTTTTTGGCTTTACAACCCCCCTCTCTGACTGCAGGGGGGCATTTTTGAAATTTACCTACAAAAGGCACCAAAACCGCCCATTGAACTTGAAAAAAAATCTGGCGCTTTTTGGAGGGCAAGCACCATACCACTTTTTTGAGATAAAATCTGCCCCTGGGTACAAAAAACCGCCAGGTTTCCCTTTGGGAACAAAAAACCCCACCTCCAGGGAAAAATCCTTTAATTTTAAAATGTTAAAAACGCCTTTTAAAGAATAGGTAGGGGGAGTTTGGGGGTGCCCCTCCAGCAATTTAAAAGAAGAAAGGGGTCGGGGGTGCCCCGACAATTTAACCAAAGGGGTCAAAGGGGCCCAAAAAGAGAAAGGCTTTAAGATACTGCAGCCCAACTAGAATCAAGAAGGCTTGACACACCGTCCCCAAAAGATACCCAAAAAAGCCAGGAAAAAACCCCGAAGGGGACCGCACTAAGTCCCCAGGGAAGCCCAACCAGCAAGGCCCGAAAAAAACCCCGAAAACTCCGGCCCCATGGGCACCCCTGGGCCCAAGGGAAAATGGGCCCCGGTCCGTCCCCCCCCCCCCCCCCCAACAACGCCGGGGGGCTACTGTGGAGGGAACCCCCCCCGCTGACGTTTTCCCCCCCCACGACCTCGGGGCAGTGGACATTTACCCAAGAATGTGACCAAAGGGTGGCCACAAGCAAAACACACAAAAAGGAGGGCCCAAACCCGACCCCCCACTGGCGACTCACACCTACAGACAATTAAAACCCCCCCGGGCGACGGGGGGGGAAAGCATGAAGACTCTCAGATCCCCCCCTTTCTGGTCTGAGAACTGCAAACCCGCGCGAAACAAGCCCAGCTGATGCAAACAAACCGAAAAGTCGAAGGGAAAACCAGCAAAAACACCTACCCCCGGTTTTTTTCAGGGGAAATTGGCCCCTCCGGGTGACCCAACGTGGGCAGCTTCCCGAAAATTTTGAGGGGCAAAAGCTTGGGCGAGTTTCCTTGACTGAAGAGACATAGGGGTGCCAGAGACTCGCCCCTACCCTCGAAAACCCATAAAAACTCCCCTGACCATCCTCTCCCTGAGCGAATGGGAAAAACGACGAAAGCAACTCTCGATGGAACGAGTCCCACCGAGGCATCACTGGCCAAAAACAGAACTCAGCAACTCCCCAACCGGACCTCTGCAATAAGGGAAAATCAGACGAAGCAAGTCCCCCCGCCGCCCTGCCCTGCATCTCACTAAGCCTGAAAAGGGCCCCCCAAAACTTTAAAAAAAGCTCCTCAGGAACCACCCCCCGATCACAAGGGGGATTCCCCGGATCATGGGGGTGAGAGGGTTAGGTGGCTTGTGGAAACCCCCGCGCAAAAAGAGCAGGTTTTTCACAAAGAATAAGAAGGAGCGGGGAGCCCGGAGCCAAACCACAAGCGACCCCCAACAGAAACGCCTGCAGGCTCAGAAGGAACCTCAGGCACAGTGAGAAAAGGCCCTTGTCTTTACCTGGGCCCCGACACGGGTTTTGGCGAAAAACGGGAAAGGGGGGGTGGGGGGGGGGCCGGGGGGCCCGGGGGGGGGGGGGGGGGGTGGGGGGGGGGAAAAAAATCCATCCAAACCAGGGAAAATTTACCAACCCCCCCTCCAAGATCCACGCCCCCTCCGACGGTTCCAACCCCGGTGCCCCGGTTTCCAAACCCCCAAAAACGGGCAAAACAGATGGGCCCCCAAAAGTGCAAAAACGGCAGGCCCCGGGCCCCGACCTACTGGAAGGTTTTAAAAATGCAGATCTTTTCCCAAAAACCCCCTTTCCCCAAACTTCCACTTTTTCGCTTAAAAAACCAAAAACAACTCAAACAATCCAACCTCCAGTAATCAGACCAATCCAACCGCCGTACCCGCGGGGCCCAAAAACCAACCCCCGCACAACCTCCGGAGATTCAGAACATCACCCCCCCGGGGTCCCAAACCACGCGACCTTTAACTCCAAAAATCAACTCCTCCTTCACCAGGAGGGGTACATTCTGCAGATAGGCCAACCCCTAACGCAACAAAAATTCTCAACAATTACACAAAAAACGACAACTCCAGGGTCCAAGACGGGAAAAAAACCCCAGCCTACCGAGCCCCCTGCCCACCACCCAACCACCCAAAAACCCATTCAACAAAGTAACCAAGCGGGTTGCCTAGTTTTTTTTTTTTTTTTTTTTTTTTTTTTTTTTTTTTTAAATTTTAAAATTTTATTTGGTTTTCTAATTTTTTTTTGGGTTTTTAAAATAATTTTTAAATTTTTTCTCTTTTTTTTTGTTTAAAAACCCCAAAACACCCTTTACGTAGGCCCGGCCCCAAACCATGACCTACTAACAAAAACAAAAAACCCACCGTCAAAAAACCAACAAAAATTTTTTTTTTTTTTTGGCAACCACCCCTCTGCTACCAATTGAGACCCATCCCCCCCCCCACCCGGACGGGGAACATGCCAAACCCCGGGGGGGTTTCTCAAAAAAAAGTCGAGCGATTTGGGGTCACGGGTGGGAGTTGGGGGGTCAAAATAACACTCGGCAGCTGACAAAACTATTTATTAACCCAAAAACAAAAAAGGGAAAATTAATCAACTTGGAAAAAGGCCCAAAATTTAAATTTTCAATTAAAAAAAATAATAAACCACAACAAAAAACTACAAAACAACAAACTCAAAAAATACCAAAATTTTCCAAATTAACAACTACATGGCCTATCTGCTTTACCGGGGACCCCCAAAACGTAAGATAAAATTTTTGCCCACAAAAAATTTTAAAATTTTGAAAACTTTTTGGCAAAAAAAACAATTAAACCGCAAATTTTGCCCAAAACCCCCTAATTTCCCCCCCCGGGCCCGGGGGTAAGGCCCCGGGAAACCCGGGCAGCTCCGAATTAGAAGTTTAAAACAAAAGCCCCCATTAAAACCCCCCTTTTGGGGGGAGTTTTAAAAATTAAACCCAAAAAAAAAGAAAAAAATAACAAAGGTACCAAAACGTGTAAAAATTCCCCTTCCAACACCCCCAAAAACACTTAACAAACAAAAAAAATAACAAAAAACAAGGCCCAAAATATAAATAAAAAAAAAACAGGGTTTTTAAAAATGGGGACCCAACAAATAAAAAAAATTTAAAAAAAAATGAAAAAAAGAAAATAAACTAATTAAAAAATAAATAACAATCAATATTAACATTAAAAAAATTTTTTGGTATATTTTAAAAGGTTTTTTATTCCTTTAGTAAAAAATAATAAGTCCCCAATGGGGGGTGTGTTTTAATTTGAAACACGTTCAAGGGTTTTGGGCCCAGGGCCCCCTCAATAATTTTGGGAAACCTTTTTTTTTCTTTTTATTTCACAAATTTCCCTACCCCCACCAGCAGCCGGAAAAAAGAAGGAACGAACTAAACCTGAGGACTGAAGAGACCACCCCGATTTAGGGAAAGGCGCTTAGTCCAAAAAGTGCCTCACTTTTTTCCTTTAGGCCGGCAGGGAGTGCAGAAAAGGGCAACCTTTTCCCCCCCCGGGCGGCAGGGCCCAGGGGTGAACGAGGGCCCTGGAAAGGGAAAGGGCAAACAAAAGCCATTAAACACAGTCCCGCCATCAAAAACAAAAATACTACACATAACCCCCAATACGACATGGCAAAACAAAACGGGAAACCAAAACCCAAAAAAATACATGATTGGGTCACACTAGAAAAAATAAAAGATTTAATTTTTTTGGGTATGGGTAATTATTTTTGGGAAAATAGATTAAAACCAAATTTCAAATTTTCAAAATTTTAAAAACGTAAATTTCGTATAAAGGAACTAAAAAAGACAAACAGAAAAAATAGGGTAAAGGATAAAATGAGCAAAAGGGTTTTAACATGAAAAAAACAAAGGGTACCCCTAGGCAAGGTTTTTGGCAAAGAACAAAAAAATATGGTAAATCGGTAACTACAACTGTAAAAAGGCTCAACAAAACATTATACAGAACTACTATTGACAATAAAGGCAGATATAAAAAGCATTAACGGTAAAAGTAACATGGAGCACATGGCTTTAACCCTAGTCTGAGAAACATCTAGACAAAGAACACAAAATTTAACAAAACTCTGAAAACACAAGCAAGAACGATTAATATTATTGAAAGAAAATATTCTCACCAAAAGGGTGATTAAATATTAGAAATTACAAAAGAACACTTACGTTTTAGGAGCCTTAGCCGAAATGTCTACTTCTGCAGGCAGCACAAGACAACTGAACAGACAGGCCAACCTGACCGAAGCTGCTGGAACACGGAACGAAACGGAACTGAGCCAACGGCCACCAAAGTACGCGAATCGCAGGGCATGAGTGATCTCAGGCAGCCTGGCAGACAACGACGAATTAAACGAAATGTACCGGTCAAAAGACCCGGTACAATACATATGGCTTGTGAGTAGAGTTTCAATTATCTATAACTTTATTGATGCTGATTATGGCATTGTTTTAAAGTTGACACATTTAACATCAATTATCATTATTATATTTACAAAGTTTTCCATACATCACTACTGGTTATTCATTACCAGTTATTGCAACAATGAATCATATTTGCAATTACAATTTAACTCATGTTTATTTGTGATTTGTATCACTATATCATTGGCATTAATGACAATTACAATAATTGCTATCAAAAGTAGTAATCAAATGTTTACAAATATTACTTACTTACTTTTTCAATGTATTTTTTTAATTTATTAATCTACTGGTGTCTGCAACATGACTCTAGTAATAAGGCTAGCCACGCTACAGGTCACTTTAAGCTATGTCTTTGGGCTCAATTGCCAAGGCTAACTAATAACTTAAACTGAAAGTTCAATGCCATTTTGTGATTAATAGTGTACTTGCGTTGATTAATTTTGGATTTAGAATGTGGCTGGGTGTGATTAGGGCCGAATTGTACTACTATTGATCACTGGCTCATCACCTTTTTCAAAATTCTTAAAATGATTAAGAATTACATATTAGTAAAAAAGAATACATACATTGTATATCAAAGAGTCATATCAATATAAACATAAACTAGTTATAATAACAGTTAAAGTATTACAACAAATCTCCTTACATCATCTTAGTTTAACATAAGTATTATATTATCATCAATGTTACATTCAAATCTTTTATACATCTTACTTCATCACAAATCTCATATTATCAATAATGTTACATTCTTTCAACTACCATGTGTTTATTATTATGACACTTTAGGTATTTTTTTCTTTTGGTCAGTGGGTTTGACTGAAACTATTTTAGTATTTAATGTCTGTTTCAGAAATTATTCTTTCTGTATGTATTTTTTTATCAAGATTTTTTTAGCATTTCTATTTGATCTTTATTTTGAAAGTTAATTTCATTAACTATCTTTTGTAGTTTTATATCTATTTGTTTTTCAAAATTATTTTCATTATTTGTTAAATCCAAACCTTTCATTTGATTTGAGTTATCTTGGTAATCTAAATTGACTTTATTTATTTTTGTTACTGTTATGTTACTATTTATATTTAAACCCTTATGTAAGTCCTTAGTTGGTGTTATGTTGTGTGGCTCTACATGTTGATTATCATCTAGCATATTCATTAATTCATTAGTTATGTTATTCAATTCTTGTTCATTTTTATGACATGTAATGTGTCCTACCTGTATTACCCTTAATCCATTTACCATATTTAGTTTATTTCTAGGGAAAAATGGTATTATTAACTTTTTGTTGTCTACTTTAACCTCTAAGCATCTCTTTTCAAAGTCTATTTTGGCTAGTTTTTCTATAAAACAGTCGCATCCTAATATAATTCCTGCCTGGATTTCCTTTACTTCTAAGCATGTCATTGGAATTATTTGATTATTTATTTCAAAATCTATAGTAGATATATTATGGGCATTCACCAACGCCCCATGAAGAGTTTTCGCCCCATGACGAGTCGGCTAGGTCAGTTTTTTTTAATGAGGTTCTAATGACCTTAACGAGTTTTTAATGAGGTTCTAATTGATCTTAACGAGTTTTTAATGAGGTTCTAATTGACCTTAACGAGTTTTTAATGAGGTTCTAATGACCTTAATGAGTTTTTTATTGACCTTAACAGTAGTGAAATAGTGCCGAATATGCCGTCAAGATTTAGGATTTTCTGCGTCAAATCGATAACCAGCCCTTCCCCCTTCCCCCTCTCCCCTCCCCCCCCCTCAAAATCAAAGGGCCTCGACGATTACCGAAAGTTCCCGACAATCTCCGGAAACCCCGAAGGTTTCTCCGAAACAATCAATACATTTCCCGTAAAAAGTGGTTTTTTGCTTATATCTCGAAAACGGTGCGTCCTAGAGCCTTGGAAATTTTTTTCGACCCCCGAAAGTCTATTAGGCCCACCTGTATACACCATTTCCGACCTACCTATAACAAAATTTTCCAAAAATAACACCTTTGAACTTATCTTTACCCCCACCACTCCGGATCTAGTTTCGTTATTTACCGTCCGATTTCGCTCAAATTTGGTACACGTGTACAGATACGCATGCAATACAATATAGCTAGGCTAAAAGTGCATTTTATATAGTATAAAAAGGCTAATAGTGCATTTTATATAGTACAAAAAGGGAATTTGAGGGAAATTTGGGAATTTGAGGGAAATTTTGGGAGGGAAAATTCCCAACAGGTTGGAAGGAATGGGAGCCGCCATCTTGGATCCGGGGCATATATATATATATTACGATGATTTCAGGACAATCCTCATTCAGTCTCAGACTTTTGAACGAGACACATCTAGCAGCTCCGCTATTTACAAACGCATCTATTGCAGCCGTATAGTAAGTATACATAACCTATAAATTCATTTTACTCTCTAGGAATATAACCTAACTTATCTTACCTTCACCAAGATATGGAAAAACATTTTTCTACAGACATTTCTAGAATTATACATACCTGAGTAGATTTGATATTGAGAGTTTTACGATATTGTGTTTCATTTGTTGCAGTTCAGCCATCCTCACAGGAACCTGCTACCACTCCTTCACTTAAATTCGTCTACCCACGATAACCGCACCCATCTAATACATGTAAGCCCTTATATATTAATACTGTAGTAGTACCCCTAAGCAACTTTAGACTTAGATTACCGTTCTCTTTACGGTATTTGCAAAGATTACCTTAATGATCATGTTACTAATAAAAATTGTCCTTCTGTTTCAGATCATCATGAACCCCAACCAGGCTCCCTGCCCTAGATGCGGCAAGACCATGTCTAAGCAAACATAGCTCGCCACTCAAGAGCTGCACCGGGCCTACAACGACTCGGGGACCCCCAAAGCGACCTTGCCCGTCCCTGCGGCAAAGGTGCATATTGCGATGCAGAAAGACTTGGAAAACAGAAAAACAGAAAAACAGGAAAACAGAAAAACGGGCTGTTTTTTCTGTTTTCCTGTTTTTGTTTTCCCTGTTTTTCTGTTTTTTTGTTTTTCTGTTTTTCTGTTTTTCTTTTTTTCTGTTTTTTTTGTTTTCAAGTCTTTCTGCTTTCGCAATATGCACCTTTGCCGCAGGAGGGGCAAGGTCGCTGGGGTCCTAAAGTCGTTGTAGGCCGGTGCAGCTCTTGAGGTGGGGGAGCTATGTTTGTCTTAAAACATGGTCTTGCCGAAATCTAGGGCAGGGAGCCTGGTTGGGGTTCATGATGATCTGAAAAGAAGGACAATTTTTATTAGTAACATGACATTAGGTAATCTTTGCAATATACCGTAAAGAGAACGGTAATCTAAGTCTAAAGTTTGCTTAGGGGTACTACTACAGTATTAATATTATTTAAGGGGCTTTTCATGTATTAGATGGGTGCGGTTTTCGTGGGTAGACGAATTTAAGTGAAGGGAGTGGTAGCAGGTTCCTGTGAGGATGGCTGAACTGCAACAAATGAAACACAATATCGTAAAACTCTCAATATCTATTTACTAGGTATGTATAATTCTAGAAATGTCTGTAGAAAAATGTTTTTCCATATCTTGGTGAAGGTAAGATAAGTTAGGTTATATTCCTAGAGAAGTAAAATGAATTTATAGGTTATGTATACTTACTATACGGTTTGCAATAGATGCGTTTGTAAATAGCGGAGCTGCTAGATGTGTCTCGTTCAAAAGTCTGAGACTGAATGAGGATTGTCCTGAAATCATCGTAATTATTATAATATATGCCCCGGATCCAAGATGGCGGCTCCCATTCTGCCAACCTGTTGGGAATTTTCCCTCCCAAAATTTCCCTCAAATTTCCAAATTTCCCTCAAAATTCCCTTTTTGTACTATATAAAAAACACTATTAGCCTTTTTTTACTACATAAAATGCACTTTTAGCTAGCTATATTGTATTGCATTGCGTTTCATGTACACGTTGTACAAATTTGAGCGAAATCGGACGGTAAATAACGAAACTAGATCCGGAGTGGTGGGGGTAAAGATAAGTTCAAAGGTGTTATTTTTGGAAAAAAATTTTGTTATAGGTGGGGTCGGAAATGGTGTATACAGGTGGGGCCTAATAGACTTTCGGGGTCGAAAAAAATTTTCCCAAAGGCTCTAGGACGCACCGTTTTCGAGATATAAGCAAAAAACCACTTTTTACGGGAAATGTATTGATTGTTTCGGAGAATACCTTCGGGGGTTTCCCGGAGATTGTCGGGAACTTTCGGTAATCGTCGAGGCCCTTTTGATTTTGGGGGGGGGGGGGAGGGGAGAGGGGGAAGGGGGAAGGGTGGTTATCGATTTTGACGCAGAAATCCTAAAATCTTGACGGCATATTCGGCACTATTTCACTACTGTTAAGGTCAATAAAAAACTCATTAAGGTCATTAGAACCTCATTTAAAAAAATCGTTAAGGTCAATTAGAACTCATTAAAAATCGTTAAGATCAATTAGAACCTCATTAAAACTCGTTAAGGTCATTAGAACCTCATTAAAAAAACTGACCTAGCCGACTCGTCATGGGGCGAAAACTCTTCATGGGCGTTGGTGAATGCCCATAATATATCTACTATCTATCTGTGCTTGATAATTTATTTTCTTTGATCTCACACCAATGACCCCTAAGATCTGTAAATTATTACTGGTAGTTGTGGTATTTTATATCTACATTATTCTATATATCCTCATATATGTCTTGACTGATAATGGTAGCTCCGAACCTGAATCTACTATGCATCTATATTCTTTACGTTTCCCATTTTTACATTTATTTCTGGTAAAAAGTGAGTTAAACCTTTGATTGGCATTTCATGAAAGTTGTCTTCATTAGTTAGTTCATTATTTATAGTTTTTCGTGTAAAAATATTTCACTAATGTTAACCTTAACTTTATTTCCTTTGTTGACTGCATTGGTTGAATAAAATCATTAATTATTTGCTGAATTATATAAAATCCTTTCTTTTTGACATGAATGAAGTCAGGTTTTTTAATGCCTCTTGAGAAAATTCCTTTTTCAAACAAATTTATGTTACATCTGTTTTTATATTCTGGATCCATAAATGCATTGAATATATTTACCACTCTAATATTTTTGTTCATTATTTAGAAAAGTTTTTTGAAGTCATTAAATATGTTTAGGGTTTTTGGAAATGAAAAGAGTCAGGTCTTGCTAGTTTTGGAATTGGCGGTTAAAGTTAATAAAATTAAATGTTTATTCAAC
>JAQJVL010002895.1:60000-77006 GCA_035578905.1 Stictocephala bisonia | reverse complement strand
TAAAGAAAAGAGTATATATATTAAGAAATTAATATTCAAAAATTGAAAAGTCTCCTACCACAAAGGTAAGACTGGAGTAGAAAACCAATCCTGTACTGTGCACAGACTACATATTCAAACCAGTGCTGCGTTCAGCCTATGCACCCAACCCAGCACTCCGTTCAGACTACACACCCAATCCAGCACTGAGTACAGACTATGTACCCAATCCAACGCTACATCCAAACTAAGCACCCAAAGCAGCAGTACACCTTTGGTCCTGTTCAGACCAATGATACAACCAGAGTAAGAGTGGAAGGGGCAGTTGTTTACTATGTGTTCTATAGTCTGGGCCTCCACTCTTCAATCACATGACAAGTCTAATGTCATGCCCCGTACTTCCAGGAGTTACCTGCAAACTCTAGTTTTAAATTGGCTCTGTAAAACGCATTTCTTACAGAGAGGGTTGAAACAACATGCTTCAATTGTTGGATCAATTATCAAACATTTGTTCTGACGGCTAAACAGCTCTCCCAGCTCGACAATGTTCAGCTGTTAACTTGGAACCTGTACAGAGGTGGTTTGCAAGATCTGAAACAGCTTTCTAACTGGGGTTGGTCATGCAAATTGGGCAGATTGGGATAGGAAGAGATCTTACTGAATTCTCTGAAAAGTCGGAAGAATTCTTTTCTTTCGTCTCAACTATGTTGCTCAACACTGGGAGCCAAGGCAGAGGAGTTGCCATGACCCAGTTTGGTTGAATGTCGACCTCTCGTAATGCTACGTTCTCTTTCAAGCCACATGGGAGCACAACCCTCAGCAGTGGAATAAATAAATAAGTAGTTGAAAGGAAGACTTGTGCGCTAGCTCCTCAAAATAACGCTGCAAGTTGCTGAACAATGTTGGCTAACGTTTAAGCTTTGCTGTTAACATTTTTAAGTGGCTTTGATCGATCTAAGTTTAAATATCGACGTAAATTAACTCCCAGGTATTGAAGGAGATAAAGACTTAATTGACTTTAATTTGCTATTACGAAAAGAGAGAATGGGCTCGAAATTCTATTAAGATAATATACACAAAAACATCAACCTGGAAAACTTAAGACTTGTGGCTTTTTGTTAGCAAACAAGAGTATGATGCATAAAAATATATGAGACAGAGGAATTAATGTTTGAAAAATTTCTGTTAAAAAAGTAAATAATATGTTTGTATTATAATCAATTACAATAGATGATCGAGATTTGTAAAACAATTACGATTATGCAAATTATTTTGCAGCCTAGATCAAATTAATTATTTATTATGAGTACCATTTATTTAGTATTTGGCTTCAATGTAAATTGAACGAGTAGATTTGTAATTTTAAAAAGCACATAATGAGTTGACTACTTAAAAGGAATGTATCATGGTAAATTTAAGTATTTACAATTTAATTCGAGGTGAAAATGACAACATATCCTAAGAGAAAAATGTTTTACTATTATTATTTTTAATAGAAGTGTCTTTCTGTGAACTTATAATATGCGAATAGTCTCCTTCTTTGGAGGCTATGCTACTAACCCCTTTGATATACCCTTTGTTAGAGACTTCATACAAAATAGCCTATTATAATCCACAATGGAGGCCAACTTCTACATAAAGAAGAAGCTAACATGACTCATCAGCCTGTGTGAAAAACATTGTAGAAGTTAACATTAACGTGACACTTGGGTAAAAAAAATTCAACTGTATCAATGTGATACCTGTTCTATAGGCTAAAAATAAAAAATAAAGATATAAATTTAAACATTTATTAGCCTATTCTTTATTTTCAAAAGGAATAATTCTATAGAGTAATAACAATAACATCAATTTGTAACAATCTTAATTTTGACACCATCAGATTATCCCAAAACGGCATGACAAAAATAGTTTAATTTTCAAATTTGACCTCAGATATATTTGTTGCGTTTACTCACCCGCCCCTACACGTACTGTGGTACTGACCCACCCACCTGCCCCTACACGTACAGTGATACTGGCTCACCCACCTGCCCATACATGTACAGTGGTATTGACCCACCCACCCACCCTTACATGTACAGTGGTACTGACCGTCCCACCTGCCCCTACACGTACAGTGGTACTGACCCACCTACCCGCCCCTACACATACAGTGGTATTGGCCCACCCACCCATCCCTACAAGTACAGTGGTACTGACCCACCCACCCGCCCCTACACGTACAGTGGTATTGGCCCACCCACCCGCCCCTAAAAGTACAGTGGTACTGTATTGTTTTTTTTTTACTACCAGATAAAAACAAGTTTTTAGATTTTTTGGTTAAAATAAGTTTTCTGTGGTTGGAGTCACCTTCCTTAATAACTTAACTCAAAACTTTGTCAGCAAGAAATCTTATTTTCAGAAGTGTCTAGAAAGTACATAGTTATTAAGGTTATAATTAACCCTTTTAAGGCCGGGCGAAAAATTTACTGTCACTGACAAAAAGGGCCAGACATTATTTTCAAGGTTACGGCCTAAAAGGCCAGGCTGAAAACAGTACATATTACAGTGTGCTACATATAATTTTACAACTCAGCTATTATTTATTGTCTGATTGTTATGATTAAAAAAAAAATTTTTTTTGTCAAGAAATTTCCTACATTATAGAAATAAATAAAAAGGATTAAAATGAAAAGAAAAAATAAAATACGCAGTTACACTAAAAAAATTTGTTGTTCTAAAAGAAATTTAAAGTTTTTTTTACTAGTTCTAGACAAATTTTGTTTGGTAACAAAATATGTTTTATTTATTAGACTGTCTAATAAAGAATAAGTACTGAAAGTTTCAATGACCCTGCTCAAAAAAAAAAAAAAAAAAAAAAAAAAAAAAAAACTGAGCCCCGAACATATACATATGTGCACAGGTGCTATTTTCCTTATTTTCTAATTTATGAAGTGTAATCTTATCTTCAATTGACTTCATATTTGAAAACATGTCCAAGTGGATGACAACAGTACTTGAAAAGTCTAATAGATGTCACACTTACATAGCAAACACATAGTATAAAAAAATTAACTAAAAACTAACTGATTTCTATATTTACAAAGCAATATCTACAAAGCACATAAATGCTTTTGAAAACATTCTGCATGAACACCTTTCTGAAATTTCATACAGAAGTTTCTTGATCTCCTTCTCTGTTCCTTAGTACTACAAACAGCAATTGTTTTCTTTTTTGTCTTGTAGCTTTCCGATTCCGAATTGCGCAACTGGCATGTCTCCTCCTCCTCCTAAATTTGGTGGTACATTTTTGGTCAATAGCCATTCCTCTGAAAGAGAGTCTATTATTGAGATAGTAAAATTTAATCTGGACATTGGCTTTGTAGTACAGTTGATTTTATATAGAATATAAGCATTCAACACTATCCGTGAAAAAATGTTAAATACAACCTTCTGCCAATATTTTACCGAACTCCTTTCATCTAAATATGCGTAGAGCATTTGATCTGTTGAATCAATTCCCCCCATGTTCTTGTTATTTTGGTTGATAATTTGTTCTTTCTTTTTTATGACTAAATTTCTACCTCGTAATCGACTGGTCTCAATAGTCCCTACATCTGCATTTGAGGAAATAAGTACTACCTGAGATTTTTGTGAGGCCTTCTCTCTATAGGCTAAACCCAACAATTCATCGCTCCTGAGGTACTTTTTTTCACCAACTTTGTATTGTCTTGTTAGCTCTTGAGGTAATCCTATTCTGTATTTCCTAATTGTTCCAGTCAAAAATGTCATTTTACTGTACAAATATTCAGCAAGAGGAATGCTTGTAAAAAATTTATCTACAAAGAGATGGTAACCTTTGTTGAGGTAGTTACCCATTTCTAAAAGTTTTATACAGACTGAGTAGGCTAGGCCATGTTCCTTGATAACATTTTGGTCATTAGTGTTCTTTGCACCTTTATAACAAAAAATCCCTAAACAGTATTTAGATATGGAATCGCAAAGTACCCAAAGTTTGATGCCCCATTTGTGGTGTTTTTTGTTTGGCATAAAATTGCAGGAGCTGGATATGATTTTTGGTACCAATCAGTGATTCATCAATGCTAATGTTTTGATTAGAGGTGTAGTAATGGCGGAATAATGAGTTTACGTGGTCAATCAACGGTTGAAATTTTGCAGTCGGGTCATAATCAGGTGCCCCATGTTTACCAATGGCATCATTATTGACTAAGTGAAAAAAATCGTAACAGTTCTTCAAACCTATTTCTAGTAAACATTCTGTTGAACCAAGGCGTTGCTTGTGAAGATTTGGTATTCCAATAATGGTCAATAGTGGGTTTTTTTATAATCCCCATATTCAAAAGAACGCTGATGAACGCTTTCATCTCGACTACACTGGTCTTTTGCCAAATTTTGTTTGCATTGAAATAAGCCTGAGCATATCTATTTGTTTCTTTCACAAAGGTTTGCAATAAATCAACAGTGAAAAACACATTGAAACTAAAATTGTGGGAATAGCCTACATTATTGTCATCAATAATTGGGACCCATGTCCTATTTTTTAGAGCTAGAAGTGTCAGCAGGAATACATTTATTTCCTTTTTGCCTTCCCCTAGGTCTGGAAGGTGATTCGTTGTCAGAGGTACTACTACTCAAAGACAGCCTAGGCCTACCTACTTTAGGTGGGGTTATGTTCAATTTCGATGTGCCCGGTTTGTCTAAATCTAATACAGGGTCATATGATGGGTCCTCATCAGTATCATCAATAAAGTCTGATTCAGTATCAGAGCTAGAAATAGTAGGCCCATCTAAAGGGGTAGAGGAGTCACATAAATTGATATCATCATCTTCTTGAACAAATGCAAACAATGTATTTTTACTTACTAGTGAAGTACAACGACGTCGTTTTCGGTCCATTTTGTAACATAAATAAACAACAAAACACCAATAAATAATCAAAATTTATATAAAATTACTGTACATACACAATAAATAATAACACTCACTCCATCAATAAACACAACGAACTGTCAGCCGCCAGCTGCCTGCATTCACGAAGCGTCAGTCAGCTGACGGCCAAAGGTAACTAAATTATAAAAGTTTAGAACATTATGAGGAAACTAGAAATGGACTGTATTCTTGTTACATATGTGTAAAATGAAGTTTCAGCTTTCAATTGAATGTGAATACGACTTATTCGGGAACTAAATTGACGAACAGTGAGCGAAATAAAACAGAGCCAATAAATTGGCTCAATGCCGTTCTCGGACAGAAAACCATGAGCCACGATATCGGCTCGCGGCCGTTCTCTTGATATCAAACTTCGAAGCCGATACTTCGGCTCATGGCCGTAAAAGGGTTAAAAAAGAAAATAAAATAGTTTTCTGTGGTAATTCCTGATAATCTAACATATTTTAAAGTCAATTACAGTAAGCATTTTGTAAGGTGAGTAGAATGTGCAGTTACCCACATATAATAACTTCTATTATACATGCAGTTAGTCATGTATAAATATAACAAGAATCATTTGAACATTTTCAAGGAAGGGCATCTCTTTCCTAATGGCATAATATACCTGTAGCCGTAAGGAAATAGATCAAGCGTACACTCGTTTTCAGTTGATTAAATCGGCCAGGATCTTATCTATCTTCTATAAGTTATCCTATGGTGAAGTAACATTGGTAATTATGCTGTTTCCTCTAAGCTCAGGATTTTACAACGTTTCTGTTCTATTAGTTAACTTAAAGCTGAGAATGAGAAACTTAAGAATGGTTAACTTAAAGAATGAGAAAGTCGTTGTAGGCTAGAACCACATGAAGTAGAAATTTCACTAATAATCCAGTTAATTGATAAATCTACTACAACTCTAAACAAAAGTCTACTTACAAACCAGTTCAATATCTGCAAGTATAAAATTTAATGAATATATTGTAGCCACACATAGATGAGGATGATTTAGATTAGGTCTATATCAAAATAGATTACATTGTTTTAACATAAGCTCTAATGCATCACTAAAAGAAATGCTGCAATATGAAAATAGGAACTAAAGTAGAAAAATATATAATCACCGATCAACTTCTCTTGGTTAGGTAGTTAGGTTATGTTGTGAAAGTAGAAAGTAAAGTTGTCATGTGGTAGTTCCGTGTTCCGTCGTACCGTCAATTTCCATGCGGTAGTTCCAATGCCACTGTCAATTATTGAACTTTTTTTTTTTTACACTTTTATTTCTGGATCAATATTTTACATATTATACACAGAAAATGTAACAGGTGGAATAATAACATTATCGGGTTCGCTCATATATGAGTCACCCTGTAACACGAATAACAATCAGTTAACAAAAAATATATATAACATATTTAAGTAAGTTTGAAAAAAAAAAGAAAAAAAACATATAAGTGTTACATAGAGAGGCTATAAATCAGTCTATCATGTCTTGAGGAAGTCTGGCTTTCAAACGCCTGTGCAAAGTAGGTTCTCCAATGTGAAAGTTAATAGCTCCTGGAACATTTTCTAAGTTTGCCATGAACTTACGACAACTTCTTTTAATAAAAGCATCAATGGTATCGAGTCCAAATTCTACATGCAGATGAGAGTTACGTAAGTACCATGGACTATCAACTGCAATTCTTAAAACTTTGTTTTGGAAAATTTGAATCCTTTTCAGTTTGCCGGAAGAAATGCACATTCCCCAAACTGGACAGGCATACATAATTAACGGCCGAAGAATTGTTTTATACATTAAAAATGTACATTCTGGTTTTAAAGATGACTTTCTGTTTATTATAGGAAATAACATGGATAGACGTGCGTATGCTTGAGTGAGTTTGTTGTTTACGTGAAGATTCCAGTTTAATTTTTTATTGAGGTAGACACCTAAGTATTTTATGCCTTGATCATCAGGGTTCCAAGGAATTGAAGTATTTTCAATAGTAACTTCAGGTGGCAAAATATACTTCCTCAAAGAAAAAACCTTTGTTTCACATTTCAATGGATTTAACGATAGTCTCCAGCTTTTAAACCAATTGGTTAGAGATGTAACGCTGAATTGTAAAGAATTTATGGCCTGGTTGATGTCAATGTGCTGGGTAATAAGAACCGTGTCATCAGCATAAAGAGCGATAGTAGCCTGAGGAAGCTCAGGAATATCAGACATGTATAAATTAAAAAGAAGAGGTCCCAGTATTGAGCCTTGAGGAACACCTGCGCCTATTGGACGAACTAAGGAAAGTGTGCAGTTGAGTTTGACACAAAAAGTCCTATCAGACAGAAACGATTGCAACAAAGCTCTCAGATACAAAGGAATTCCAAACTGATACAATTTATATAACAGGCCACCATGCCAAACCTTATCAAATGCACTTGTTATGTCCAAAAATGCTGCCGATGAATGAAGCTTCTTCTCAAATCCTTTACATATGATTTCATTGATTCGTAGAAGTTGATGAGATGTAGAATGCCTTGTACGAAATCCAAACTGATAAGGGGGAATGATATTAGAAGAATCCAAGTATTTTAGCAGTCTCTTCTGTATAATTTTTTCAAATAATTTTGATATTGATGAAAGGAGACTAATCGGACGGTAACTGCTAGGAAAATGTTTAGGTTTGTTGGGCTTGTGTATAACAATTATTTGAGCAAGTTTCCAGTTTTTGGAAAAGTAACCAACAGAAATACAAGCATTGAAAATAGATGCCAGTATTCAAAGTGCTTTGGTAGACAAATTCTTCAAAACTATGTTAGGTACCAAGTCATGCACTGGAGATTTTCTGTTGGGGAGATTTTTAATAATATTTTTAATTTCCGAGGGTGAGGTAAATTTCACAGGCTGCTCTGCACTGCTAGGGGTTGTGGACAAAAAATCCTCAACATATCTGTTGGTTTCAAAATCATGAACAACAGTAGGAATGAATGCATTCTCAAAAAAATCAGCAAACACATTACTCTTTTCGGAATCACTTTCAAAAATAAAATTATTTTGTTTTAGTGGAGGCACAATTGTCGGTGATTGTAAAAGCCTCTTTGTTGCTTTCCACATATTAGAATCACCAGGATCAATATCAGAAACGTAAAGTTTGTAAGAATTAATCCTATATTTATCAAGTTCGCTACGTACTTTACGAATTAGTTCATTTAGCTGCATCTTTAAGTGAGGGTACCTGTATCTCTGCCACTGACGTCTCACTCTATTTTTATATCTAATTAATTGCATAATTCTCATGGGAGGATGAAGAAAAGTGTTTCGTGTAGGGGGAAAAGTCCGGATAGTTGCATATTTGACTGATATTTGTAAACACTCTGTAAAGTCTAGAACTGCTCTGTCAATGCCATTTACTGAATATAAGTCCGTTGGAACTTTCATGCGATTGTCGAATTCTGCACAGAAGGTATCCCAATCGACTGGACCGTTTATCAGTCTGGGAATTTGCGGAGAAAATATTGGTTGTATGAAAAAACGTACAATAATAGGGAGATGGTCAGAATCAAGTTCGCTGATTACTTGTTGTAGAATAGGAGCTCCAAAGTTTTTATGAAGAGTAATGTCCAATATATCGGGATGGAAATTGTTTTGCCAAGGGTAATGAGTGGGTTCAGGCGGAGCTGAAATATTTATATTGGTTTCATTCATAGCACGTAACAAGCGAACCCCATTCGGGTTAGTTACCCTACAACCCCAGAATTGATGTTTACAATTTAAATCTCCTAAGATAAGAGTTGGAGTGTCACCATGACTTAGATTTAAAAGATCTTGTTGGTGAAAACGTCGATTGGGTGATTTGTACACAGAAATAACATTACAAGACTGGTCATTTTGCAAATTGATTTTGATACCAACAGCTTCAGCTGAAATAAGATTTGGCAACAGTATATTGTGATGATTAAGGTTTCTTTTTATAAAAATTGCCACTCCTCCAGAAGCATTGGGTGCATTCCTGTCTTCTCTATAAATAAAGTATCCAGGGATTTTAAAGGGCTCATTTATTACAAAGTGCATCTCAGTGATGCAGGCGACATCGACGTTATGCCGAACCATGAACTCTGAAAAAATATTCTTCTTTCTCTTTAGGCCATCAGCATTCCAGTTTAGGATTGTTAAGTTTTGTATGATGCATGTTCTAGGGTGCATTTTTGAACAGTGAAGTAATAACATTAGATATAATCTTTTTAATGATAGGCATGGCTGACTTAACTAAATCTAATATTAGTTGTTCTATATTAGAGCCACTCTCAAGTACCTCTTTAGCTGCAGTTTCAGTAGTGTCGTTATTAAAAACACTGAAATCAGTTTGGTGATGCAAATTTGTTGACGTCTTCTTAGTTGCTTGAGCGTATGACTTGGAAGTTGCTTGAGGGCGGGCTTGTGAGGGTTTTATTCCAATTCCAGTGTTTTCGGTACTGCGATTTTCGTCAGTGCTCCTAATAGATGAGTGATGGGTGAGTCCAGTAACATTGCTTTTAGTCTTTTGCTGTATATCTTTATAGTATTTACAGCCTTTGAAATTGGCCGAATGATTCTCCCCACAGTTTACACATACAGGGGGGTCGGTCTTCTTCTTCGGACAAGCAGAGTAGAGATGTTGGCCAGTACACTTCACACATCTGGGATCGAGCTTGCAAAAATTTTTCGTGTGACCATAACGTTGACATCGAGTACACTGGGGCACATTTGTAGGCTTCCTTTTAGGCTCAACATGAACAACAGAGTAGCACAGTCTATTTAATTCAAATATAGCTTTTCCAGATTCATTGTTTTCTAACGAGACTGCACAAATAGGGAATGGAATTTTTTCCTTGTTAAATAATCTATTTACAGTGAGAACCGGATAGTTGTGAGAGATTAACTCATCCTGAATTTCCTCTGGAGAAAGAGAGCAGGGAACGTTTTTAATTACGACTTCTAATTTTCTGTCCATTTTTGTCTGAAACGTATGGTATTTAACATTTGATTCGTCGTAAAATTGTGTCAGTTTTCTAAAATCATCTATGGTCAGAAGATTAATTTTCAAAGATGAGCCTTTGACTTCAGTGGTAAACTCACAAGTAATTACACTTTTAATATCTTTGACAATTTCCTGATGATTGTTAACATCGTGGACAAAAATAGGTGGAGGTTTAACAATTTTATGCAATTCACTTGTAGCAGTTACATCAGCCATCTCATTTTCATCATTATTACCAATAGAGTAGTTGTGGTCTGATAGTGGGCTAAATTTGTTTTGATCACACAGCTGATTAGTATCTAAGACATACCTTTTAGGCTGTAGATTTACACAATTGTTGACTGTTTTTCTTTTTGGTGGTCTTAAGAAATCTTGATCAATGTTTTCATTTGATTCCGTAGTGTTGGGCGTTAAATCACATGATTTAGGCTTGTTGACAGAAGATTGGGAAGGGAAAATAAACACTGGCTTAGCCATAATTGTTTTTTGGTTATGCTTAGGTAAGCAATGTTTAAACAAAGACCCCTTCGTTATTTTAACAATAACTGGGTGAAATCAACACAAAAACACAAAATAGGTATTCAATATCACTAATATTGCAATTAATAACAAAAAAATAAACTTTTAACACAATTAAAACTCTAAAAAAACCGAGCGCGAAAAATAGTTAACTATTACACTTATAATGCATCAGCTGATCTCCAATTATTGAACTATTTTGTCAACGCCACTGCCGCTAAAATAATAAAAATATGTTGGTCTTTGATTTTACAGTATTAAATAAGTTTGACTTGAAGTTTATCATGTAGCCGAATAAGAAAAAAGCGTAATAAGAACTACTGTATTTTGATGGGAATAGTATCTATATAACTATAGTAAGTTATATTTGTGACATGTACTATTAAGTTTGTTAAAGGTAATTTGTTACTCAAATAATAATAGTTTTTTAATTAGCATAATACGTGTTGGTACATATACAGTACAAGTAAACGTCACACAACACAAATTTATTACAATATAAGCACAAAATGCACAAATATACTACAATACAAGCACAAAATGCACAAATATTATGGTGATCGATTTCGGTGAACCACGCTCACCTTCCTCAGACCAGAGGGATTCACAAAAGAATGAAACACCAAACGCATTACGCAACTCAAACAAGTTAACCATTCCTAAACATTCTACTACTTTTTTCAAGAAACACTTATTTTAAAATGGCGTCAAACTGTACAATAGTCTTCCTCTTACACTAAAGTTGGAGTCAAACCATATTAAATTCAGAAATAAGCTCAAAAATTCACTGGTACACCTCTCTTGCTACAGCGTCCAGGAGTTTTTGACTAATACAACTCTGTAAACTTTCTTTAACTTAAATCTAGGTTAAAATATTGTATAACTTGACTGTAAATTAATGACTTGGCTAATGCAATTTATTGTCAATTTGGCTTAATAAAATGATTTGATTTGACAATTAGAATAATTATAAATTATATGGCAAATAAACTAACAATAATAATTATAATATCTGATGAAATTATATGTTTAGTAATATCACTAATCGATCGTAAGGGATTCAATAGAACATTCTAATTAATCTGCATCATCGGTGAAACATCTATATTGTATTACTTTTCAGACACAAGATCATTGGATTGGTTGATTGCCCTGGCCTTTTGGACCGAGATCACAGTCAATTTTCAACCGGAGATTCCTGCATACATCCTACTCTTACAGCTACGAAGTGGCAAGACTTCCGAGGCTTGGAAGTATCGTGTCTGGGAGGGTGGACTTCTTCCATGGGACTGTTTCCTTTTTATGTGGAAGATTATGCAGCTTGTTAACTAGCTATAATTTTGTTTATTTTGTCTAGTTATGTAAATAAACAATGTATACAAATAATTTATATTGTTTATATCATTATTTATACTTATTCGTTATTCAGTTGTTGTCGTGTGTTACTGTTATTGCTGTAATTGTCCCAGTTATTGCTGATTTTGTTATAGCTATATATTTATTATGTATTCTATTTTTATACGTTTATTTTATTATTGTTAACGTGGGTTCTTGCTATTGCTGTTATTGGGTTGTTCTACAATATAGTTTTATACGTTACAATTTAATACCCTTAATTTGCATTTTGAGTTGATTATTGGCATTTAATTTTCACTATTGTACAGTTGGAAGTAATAAATAAATAAACTGCCTGCCCAGATTAAATGGAATAAATAGGTGGTAGCTCTATTTACGTATGAATGTGCTTATGTAGTACAATGTCCATATAACTGAAATGCATAAACTAATGTATTCCATAACTTATTGGATTTCAGAAATTAATGTTATTTTGTTGAAATTATTATTGTTGGCCTTCGCAGCTTAGGATATATATTAATAATAAATATTAATAAGAAAAGAAACAAAATGTTTTGAGAATGCCATACAATGTGGTTGATCAGGTATGGATGCTGTAATCTAACATCACATAAATTCATAATGGAGGAATATAAGGCGAGGAAAACAATATGTTATATTAGTATTTTTAGGTTTGTCTTTTTATACAAGAACCTTGTTGGACTTAAATTATTTTTGATTCCCTGTGACGCAAAGCGATTACCATTATACGTCTACACGTTGTTATGGGATAGCGCCCAAAATTCGACAAACAATATTTTTGAGACATGCTTGTCTTGACTTGTTTCATGTATGCTGATATACAAATGCCTGTGATGCCATATTGGTCTCAGTCCTTAAGAACTCTCTCTCATTTTCATCTAATATTTCTTTGGTTGTTATACTGTAAAACTCTACTGAATGTCACAAATCCAATTATTTCATCTGTCACTTTCCTGATAATAATAGCATGAGACAGTTCACAAGTAGTTGAATAGTGTTTGCTGATTAAAATGTAACATTCACACACACAAAGGTCACATTCATTCATACACAATAATTACTTTTACTACTTCCTAATTTATTCAAATTTTCTCCTTCAGCCTCGCTCTCTGGATACTTTTGTTGCGTAATCTGCTAATCACATGATATAAACTTGTAAGAATTTTTACACGTCGAGACATTTAAAATCGAGTTTGACAGTATGTTGACGAATTGAACTCCTGCCTGTGAAGACAATCGTTCATGAAATACCGTCCTGTGTCTTACTGTTAGGTAATTCTCTCTGCCTCCCATCTCATAACAGTGGCCTTATACAAGTTTCAAAAATATAAAGGCAGAGAAGTATCAACAACATCAGATTTTTAAATGCCGATCTACACGAATATCTCCTTTGCAGATTAGCAATATTTCTGGCTTTTTTTTTTTTTTTTTTGAAAAATATTATGGACAAACTTACGTTAGTGCAACCTCACAACAAGGCCAATCCGTATGAAAGGTGTGGTTAGATCAAACAATAATATGCCAACAGTTTAGTAATATTCGGACAGTTGTCTCAGAACGTAAATGCCTAAGGATATTTATGAACAGACATTGTCCACAAATAACAATCTCAAGTCAAACATTGGTAAAGGTATATTCCAAGAAATTTACTCAATTGGAATTTATCAGCCCCAGTTTCATCCAACATGATTATTGGACTATAATCTGAGCCCGATTGTTGCAGACAGAATTGTATGAAAGATCATTAATTTTTGGGTTAGTTTTAAGATTAACCTCATTAATATGTTGTATTACCTTGATAAATGTCACTTTTTCCAATTAATAAATAATGAGGTTTTCATTTAAAACTAACAATCATCCTAATTAATATTTATAGATCGTATTTTTTTAATTGTCATTGTCTTTAGTTATTATTGGTCCTCGCTATTAAGTTTTGGCTTGTCGAGGCCAAAACAAATTAAAAAACGGGAAATAAATAAATACAACCGAAATAATGTTAATAAACTTAATGAGGGGTTTTAATTAAAAACCAAGCAATCATGTTGTTAATTTACTATGACATTTGTATTATATTCCACTTCCAAGAAGAATCGATCTTGAGCAATAAAATAAGATGGAAACGTTAAGAATGAGTCACAACTGTCCGAGAAACCATCGGAGATGTTAATTACAAGCCATGAGCCCGTTGGAGCTAGTTAATCCTAGTGATGTGGAGACAATCACTCCGGCTTAGTAATGTCCCTACTCACTCGTAAAGGATTCAATAGGAGTCCCCTATAACAGGAGTCCCAGTTAATTGCCTGCCCGAACCTCAAATGGAATAAATAGATCGGAGGTGATATCTTTGTTTATTCATGCGTAGGTACAATGTCCATACGACTGAAATGCATCAATTATTAATAATATTTTGAACACATATACTCTTTGTGGTACATCTTAATTGTTTGTACTGAGAAGAAGAGAGTACAAAAGGAAGCGGAGGTAGCAAGAGGTCTATCCCCATCTTCTATTAAAATAAATATAAATAATAATAAGAAGTCATCACTTTTAAATGACGCTATTAAATTGAATTGAATACTTTTACTGAGTCAAGCACTCCATAAGTAAGTCATAGAAGTTTAATATTCTATTTGGTATTTATATGCCTTATGTTTCGGTATTTGTTTTGTTCCTGATTGTTTGAAATAATCTCATCAGACTTTTCAAATATCTTTGAAGTTGCCAAAACCCAATCCACTTTTTTTAACGAATATAATAAATTACTTTGTTGAGTTATGAAAAACTGGTTTTTCTAAAATAAGAGATCGAATGTACTTATATAAGGTCAAAATTGTTTCCCAATCCGGAATTCAATATAGATCCATTCATAACGAAGGGATTAACAACCAAGTTGTGGAGGACTGCAACCAAGGTTACACCATAATTGTTTGTTACAATTTGAGGCAATTTATATTTGATATTGGAGACTACCGTAAAAACCATTCTGTCCTTTATTTAAGTGTGAGAGAGTATAGACCTAAAAGTAAAAAAGACATACTCTTCACTATACATATAGCTAAACCATACGCATTTAAAATTTTAAATACAACGGCTTGAAGTCTTTAAGTAGGTAGCTTGTTCTGGAGCTTCTTCAGGAAAATTTTATTTTTTTTTTTAAGGAGAAGCCGATTTCCACTTTAACCTTACTCTACACATTCGCCATTTACTATCAGACTGAGTAAGTACAGTACAGTACAGTAAAAGGTGAACATTAGTGATAAAACTATTGGTCTAGGCCAGGATTCGAACCTGTGCTATCACTAATTCAGATTCAAATTTCTGACGCCTTAGACCGCTCGGCCACTTGCTCTCCTTTTCTTAAAGTGGGAACATTCGTATTTTATTTACAAAATTACTTATAGTATTCTTTTTTATATTATTAGTTGCACGAGTGTATGCTACTTCTTTAGATAAATTAGTTTTTTTAGAACAGGATTTATTTTAAACAAAGGTGGAACAAAAAGAAAGCAAACAGAAGGTACCGAAAGTCGTGTTTAATTGTATTTGTATGGATACATTTTTCATAAGACAATCTAATTAATTAAAGGGATGAAAAAATAAAGTATATAAAAATAATTGTTTTCACTGTTGCTAATCAATATAACAGGTAGAAACTGTTCATAAATTAATTTTCTGCAAACACAAATAAAAGACGTAAACAAATTAGGCTGGCGCATTCAGGTGTTTAGTTTCAATCAACGATTGAACTTTAATAAAACAAAAGATAGGAAATTGAAAATCATAAATGAATAGCTTTTGTCCTTTAACAAATAAATTACGTCTGTATTGGACTTATGTTTTATCTCACATATGTACATAAATAATCTCAACAATATATTTAATATTCATTATAATGTTTTGTGTTTCCAATTTCAGTTTGCTGTATTGTTTATGTTTATCCAGTTTGCTGTATGATTGGTGGTTTATCCAATCGTTTTGAACAACTAATCATAAAATATAGGCTATAAAATTATGTTCAAATATACCATAGGAGCAATACGACCGAGTCTAATAATAAACCTCATGCACACGTTATAGTTGGAATAGTATTTAAGCGTTAGCCACTGCTGTAAATAAATGTACAGTAGTTGGTTCTGTACGTGTACCGTTGGGTCAATACATTGTACATGTATAGGTGGGTGGGTCAATAACATTGTGTATGCATGGGTGGGTGGTAGTCTCAATATCATTGTACGAATATGGGTGGAGTCTGGGAAGTAGTTCAAAGTAGTAGCAAAGCACAAAGAAATTTTACTTTATTCTGATATTCTTAGACTTTTTGCTTTTATAGAAATTCTATTCATGACTGCTATTTTAACTAGTACCAACATTTACTATTCACTATTGTGTTTCAGTTTTCTTTCATTGGAAGTAAACTAATTTGAGCATATATTTATTTTACTTTAATTATTTACTCTACACAAGATGTCAATGGAAGATTTGACGAAAGACTAATATGCTAATTTTGCTTGAATTAAAAATAAGTTTATATTTCTACAATCTTTTTACTTATTTGAACGCAAGATATTACAAAAAAAATCAAAAAATTACTATTTATTATGAATCAGTGGCCTTTAAAGCCTTACTACCATTCAGACGAGTTATGAAGATAATTTACTAACTTAGGCATAAATATTAATTTAAATGAAAGGCATTGAAAGGTGAATTGTAACCAACAGTCCAAAAAATTACTGAAAACTTTTATATCTTTGCTGACTCCAATATTGCCTCTAAGCCTTAAGGCTCGTTCTCCAGTCTATATTCTGACGTTTTTCCATTAATTTATATTGAAGACGAGATCCTTTGTACAATAGTACGGTCCTTTTCCTTTCATCTCTCCAAAGACACAAGGTAGCTTTTCATTTTTCAGCATAAGTGAACGATTAATGAAAATTGGACAAGGAGTTCCTCATAAATTATGAACATTCATATACAACATATTAAATATTTAAAGTGCCATTTACCTATATGGTCATTGAAAGACCTGTGAAAAACGGTGTATATGGTACATAAACTTACGGTCCAAAGGAGTGTTGTAAGGTAATATACAAAATAGTAAAAACGTTGTCATCACTCTTTTGGAAAAGTCACTTCCTGTATGGTTTAATTAATGCTAGTACAAGTGTCCCATATAAAGTCTCTGCTCCCTGGATCCACGTTAGGTAT
>JAQJVL010002895.1:45000-57500 GCA_035578905.1 Stictocephala bisonia | reverse complement strand
GATCAATATCACTATACGTGTATGGAGGGCGGGTGGGTCAATAGCACTGTACGTGTATGGGGGGTGGGTGGGTCAATACCACTGTATGTGTATGGGCGGGCGGGTGGGTCAATACCAAAGTACGTGTATGGGGGCGTGTGGGTCAATAGCACTATACGTGTATGGGGGGTAGGTGGGTCAATAGCACTGTACGTGTAGGGGGGTGGGTGGATCAATATCACTATACGTATATGGGGGGCGGGTGGGTCAATAGAACTGTACGTGTATGGGGGGGGGGGGGGCGGGTGGGTCATCATTACTACAGATGTACAGTAGTTGTAATCTACAACTATCACTAAGTTCGCTGCGGCCATAATAAAGCGATCTCGGTTTTTTTTTCTCTTTCACTAAGTTCAAGAATGCAGTTTTTCCTGATAAAATTAAGATATTTTGAACATTGATGTAACTTATTAAATACTTAGTTACCCATTTATGACAGCTAACTTAATCACAAATCAACTATTGTAATAAATTGTATGCAAGGGATGGTTTCAAAAGGCTCTATATTTGGTAAACATTTCACGAGATATATACTATAGAAATAAATTTTCAGTAAGATTCAGTTCGAAAATTCATCTTTTTTTTTTAAATTAAGATAAATCCCAAACCTTGCTTTAACTTAGTAAATATCGCAAGATCACCCATTAGTTTGGTCATAAAAAATTCATTCAACAAAGTCCAAGAATGGGAAAGTAAAGTTGTAACAATCTGTCCCCAAATCTACTGAAACATTTCTTATTTTTGCTCTTCATTATTATTCAAATTTAAGACGCTGACGTGCGTATTTTAAGGCAAATATGAATGATTACTTGAGTATATGATTAGTATGGACTAACCGAGTTAAACTTAGGTCAGAGAGGACCATTTATTGAAAGTCTAATAGCTTCACCTGAGGGACCTAAAGCTTTAAGTGGAATCCGAACCACGTGGCATTGGTCTATTTTCAGCTGACAAGCCTGATACTCAGTTCTCTCCTCCACACAACATCCGAACACTGACTACCACCCGATATGGACACTCCAGACTTCTCTAGTAGTGTCCTCAGCGACGGCAACCATTGAGCGGACGCCGTGTCAATATTAAGAGGACCGAACATATAACCCAACGGCTACAATCTCCACAACACTTTGTATCCAAGTTACAGCACTGTGCCTCTTGAGGTCCACTTTCCCACCCAACGGATACGACTAGATACATATTATAATTTGTCACCTGAACAATTACTCCTTATTTTCATTGTCATATTTCAAAAATTTAGGAAAAGCAGGAAACATTACTGTACACCAAAAACGAGGTTTTTAAATTTTTAAAACCACCTCAGCTGTTACCAACATTAGTCATGAATCACTTTCACTAACTGCAGGAAGAAAAACGATAGGAAAGATTCAAATTATACATGAAAGTTAAGCAGGCATAGCCACTCCTTCATTAATGTGATAATGAAAAGGCATTAGGTGAAGAGGATCGACGTTCAGGGCTTTCCTTGACTGCAAAGCTCCTTAGTACCGTTTAATTACGTCGGTGAATCCTACAGTAATAGGGTTATAAGGACAGTCGGCTTATTTGAATCATGTTGAACAGATATTACGCCATTTTGTTTCTGTAGCAAGATATTGTAGTTTTCCTTTACCATTTTCTTTGCGTAACTTAACATTTGGTGGACACAATATATTATTTTTTCCAGTATAGTTTTGAGGTGGTTAACAGTTTAGTTAATATTTCCTATGACATTAAAGCCTTTAAGAAAGTATTTTTCTAACAATTTCCTTTTGAAATTGAGGTTTCAAATTGGTATTTTATTAACAATACCCGTCAAAATGCATAGCACCCGCTCAATGATTGCTATCGACGTGGACACTACTAGAAGTCTGAGGAGTCCATGTTGGATGGTAGTCAAGGTTCAGATGTTGTGTAGGGAAGAGAACTGAGTATCAGGTTTGTCATTAGCTGAAAATCAAACCAACAATACTTGGTTCGGATTCCACATAAAGCTTTAGGTCGCTAAGTTGCCCTGGCTATTGGGATATTAATAAATAGCTCTTTCTGAGGAACAGTTGACCTTAATTAGTAAAAATGACTACACTCGTTCATCTACACTCATTCACCCCTCACATTCGCCCATATCTCTACGATCGGCGTCTTACTATTGCATAATATTAGGTAATGTGCAATTGTTATAGCATGGGTTGACTAAATTGTTTAAGATTACTTGTATACCTCAGGTTAATGAACAGATTCAGTGATATCGATTTCCAATTCTAAACAAGCAACTTGTGATAGTAGAAAGTTGTAAGGTGTTGTCGTTAGACATAATCAGAGAAAGTGCAACATATACAAGTGATAACATCCTTATCACGCGTACTCTTTAACAATTTACTTCATTAAATATATGTACTTTTGATGTCAATAGCAATAATCGTTGGATTGTTTGCCAACCATGCCATATTCTGGTACTCAAACCATCTGCAGTTTGTCATTGTAGGCATGGGAGATCCTGCTTCACTCCACACGTAAGAACTTTGTTGTACAATTTAACAGTCATTACTTTAAATTTATTTTTTTATAAATGGACAAAAAATAGTTGCATAAAAAATAAATGGCTCCAAAGAATTGGCACAAACTTTTCTCCATATTAAATACAAAAAAATTAAAACTCTGAAAATTACCAGTTTGATTCCTAAATATGTTTTTTCGATATCTAAAATATCAAGTTGGAGACATGCGGCTTTTACTAGCATATTTCAAATTTTAATTCACATTTTTCCTGAAAATGTAATCTAAATCGTTGAAGCTGTTTTTGAGAAAATTCTATTTTTGTATGTTCTTTTCCATAAAAAAACAAACTGAAATTTAAAAAAAAATGAAAAAGCGTTCTGGAGCTATTGGCTAAATACACCTTCATACCGAATTTCATAAAAATTGATCCATCCATTTGGTCTCCGGTGAAGTGCACATACACACAGACATGCGCACATACGGAGAGACATCCAACTTTTTTTATCAAAAAATAAACCATTTTTTTGGGTTCCTACACTGGATTTTTGGACCAATTTGTAAAAAAGTTTTTTTTGGACGATCACAATACTTTCTTTATACTAACGCATATGGGAAAAAGTAAAATGTAAAACTTAAAATATATACTGTACGTTGTTGTAATGTAATCTTTTGCTATCATACTTATTGGTCATACTTAGTAATCACTGTATGTGTAGAGGTGGGCTGGTGGGTCACTACCACTTTACGTGTAAGGGTGGACAGGTGGGGGTATATATATAAGTGCACGTGGAGGGGTGGGCGGGTAGGTCAATACTACTGTACGTGTAGGTGTGGACCACGTACAGGCAATAACGATCATAGAGCGTATCGCCTATTATCTCCTCAACACTTTGTCCCTAAGTAGCTGGGTGGCGCAGTGCTGACAATGACCGACATCACACATTTACTCTGGGTGTGATTACTGAACAAGTCGTGTTATCTATTCCGTGTTTATTGTATATGACCACGGTGTTCAGGTAGTCATATGAGACATAAAGTTTCCTGAACACAATGATTGATGGTTGTGTTAGTGTAAAGATACCCTGAGGAATTTGGGGTGTAAGACCTACGGAGAAATGGAGAGGAAAGCGGAAAGACGTGAAATTCAAGATCTGCTCCCAACTGCTGCCGACCAATCCTTGGCTTTACCACAACAGAAGATTGTATATTACATATTGTGTGTTCCATAGTTGAACACCTTATCAAGAAGACCTTCTAACACAACATTTCCTACCTTTAAGGCCCTCTATTTAAGGGATCGAGTTCCTGAAATAATAGTTTAAACTAACGAAAGTGAAAAGGATTAATTCAGGATAGAGAATTATATATTAACTACTCGTTGTAATGGCATATACATAAACGAATATGGTGAAAACAGTGCGGTTTACATGAGTTCAGCCATAACAATAATAATTATTATAAACAGCTTAAAACTGGATTTTTTGTCTCTGTTGATATTTTAATTTTTGTGCAGCAATTATTGCTGTGTATAAAATGTGCTAATCTTAAAATATATATAACCCAACACGGTTTACTCAGTCATCGCGAAATCTCCGAACCACTGAACAGATTTTAATGATATTTGTACAGAAGTTAGCTTTCGTATGATAGGAAATCGTAGCTACGAAAGAGTTTCTTGAAATTCAATTTGTAAAGGATGAAAAATCCCCACAACATTTTATATTTTTCATAACAGTACTAACATTGGCATTCATTTAATTAAACCGATTGATACAACAAAGATAAACATGACAATAAGCTTGTGCAATTGTTTTATCATTGTGAAATATTTAAGGTAGTGCCTACTAACTGAAGTGATAGCAACCTACTAACTGAAGTGATAGCAACCTACTAACTGAAGTGATAGCAACCTACTAACTGAAGTGATAGCAACCTACTAACTGAAGTGATAGCAACCTACTAACTGAAGTGATAGCAACCTACTAACTGAAGTGATAGCAACCTACTAATTGAAGTGATAGCAACCTACTAACTGAAGTGATAGCAACCTACTAACTGAAGTGATAGCAACCTACTAACTGAAGTGATAGCAATATACTAACTGAAGTGATAGCACTAATTTTCACCCTTCTAAAGCAAGGTTTTCTAGACTAAAGAACTTTATTATATAGAAGAGTGGCAGCAGGTTGCGTTTTTATATAGGGAAGGGTGAACAAGTGTAGATAACCACCCGAAACGAAGCAAGTGCTGTCGGCTAGTCTGAAATGCGAGAAAAAAAATGTAATTCTAGAATTAATTTTCTTCTTAAGTATTTTTGCTCTAGTGTTATTAATATTTAAGTACAAAAACTAAAAGGGAAGTAGTTTAATTCTTAGATTGCAGCTAGGGCTTGTTAGGGCAAGTTAGGACTTGTAGGACCAAGCAACACGAATTGAGGAAATACAAAAAGGAAGAAGTTTTAAGAAATAAAAAGGGGGAAAGCTTTAAGATGACTTAAACCTAATAAGTTCCATCGTAACCTTTATTGAACATGTAACTATTATTATGATCACACTACTTATGGTTGTTACAAGTTCCTGTCTTGTTTGTAAGGTTTTAAATCTCTTTGTTTATATGTAAAATAACCACTTGGACAAAGAGAATTTATTTAACATAGGTTTTTAAGGAAATAAGAATAGTATTACGTCAAACATATAATATTTACTTCATATTTATAATGTGTACTCTTAGAATTTGCAGCTTCTAATAAAAAAAAAAACATTTTCCTGTTTTATTAATAAGACGAAGTTTTTTTTAAAAACATTACTTTAAATTCCAATGATTTTGTGCTTCTGTTATTTAAGAAATACTAAACGTATTTATCCAGGGATTTCTGATTATTTTCAGGCTTCCTCAAGATTTGTATACTTGTTTTCATTTATTTGACTAAGTTGGACTCAACAGTCCTTAAAAGTTAAAGAAACTTAAAGGTAGTCTTATTTTACCATATAAAGATAGGGCTAAAAAGCCTTCTCTAACACTTAACCAGGGAACCAATGGTGACTGAACAGACGGGCTGAATACAAGGACGAGATCTCCCATCCAAGGAACAGCCACGGTCTGTGTTGCTTGACGCCGATATCTTGCGATAACGTCGGAACCCTCCAGTCAAGGCCACTGGTCTATTTAGCCTATTCCAACCGAAGATTGTATTGGTAAGAAGTACTTAACTATCACAAAAATAAATTATTTTTTAGACATCACAAATATATTTCTGGTTTCAATTGTTCCAAAATAGCTATGGTCGAACAAATACTTATAGTTTAGGTAAACGTTTTCAAAATAAGTGATCCTTTTCACGTCTTCAATAGGGCAAAAGTGAGCATCTTTTAAAAATGTCATAAATATGTAAATAAACTATTATAGTATTTATTACCAAGGGAATAATTAAAAAATTGTTATTTATGAGCCGATCCATTGTAGTGTACGTATTTTCAAATCACTATTATAATTTTAAAATGTTTGTAAAAAAATCAGTGTCACCAAGCTGCTGTTTGAACTTACAAGTTGTAAGAGTTCTCTTTTTACACTTGAAAATTTTAAGAGAAAAAGCACTGCGATGAATAAAAAGACGGAATGGTTAAAAACCTGTCTGGAATCCACTCTCTCACTATTTTTCTTACTTAGCTATTACTAATTTCCTAATTAGCATATTGCGTGTTGGTATAAATTAAAAAAAGTCACTCAAAGTCATTGATTTCGGTAAGCCAGGTTTACCATGCTCAATTATCCTTCGTAGGTCTAAATATGGCAAACAAGGTTTAACAAAATCAATAACCATAATATTTTATACTTATTTACTATGCAGAATTAAATATGTTTTAGGTTTAATTGGAATCATCAATTTTGTTTTCAAAAATTCTCTACTGTGATTGTAGAATAAAATATTTTTGAAGATTTAAAAGGTGGTTTGGTGATTTTTTATAATTATTCTGTTACCAGGTGATTTGCCGTGCTTCCCAGCAAAATATAATAATATTAAATGTGCTGTTTTCAATATGGACTTAACAAATCGTCACAAAATATTCTCAAATTATTTCCAGATATGAGATAAACGACACAGCTTTGTATATTTTTTGACGCAAATATGAATTATGATTATATGATTGCAGGATTATTTTGGATGACCTGTGTAGTCTTGTTACTAACTAAGTTGTTCGAATTTATGCGTAGAAAGGGCTATATATTAATAGCCTAATAGCCAAGACAACTAAGGGACCTAAAGTTTTCAGTGGAATCCGAACCACGCCTGATTAACAGCTAATTGACAAGCCTGATACTCAGTTCGTTCTCCTACGCAACATCCAAATTATGATCACCACCAAACACGGACACTCCAGAGCTCTGTAGAACAGTGTTCACGTTGATGGCAACAATTGAGAGGACACCGTGTTGTTATTAAGAGGACCGAGCACGTCACTCTCCACAACACTTTGTCTCCAAGTAGCTGGATTACAGCACTACACAACTAGTGCCAACTTAGGTATTACATTAGTTTTGTATTAGTAAAATAAGTTACTAATAACGTGAAAAAATATCAATAGTTACAATGAGAATTTACCGTTAGAGAAATATCCTTTGGACTAAAATTAACTTCATCAAGTGTTTAAAGTTAATAATTATTATGCTGTTTTGTAAATATTTTAGAAACCTGGTGAAGAACAACTTTATGACAAGGTACAAAATAATTGTGTAAAGAAGATTATTAGCTATATAAAAAAATAAAAAACGAATTTCATGAAATCTGACTTTAAAATTAATATAATAATTATATTTAGCTTTTAAGGAATGACAAGAATAACCTAAATATAGTTGTTTGGGTTGCAGTTAAGAATTTTCATCCAGGCTAGGAATGTCGCTAGGAGTAGCAAAGAGAATGTCTCATTAACACACTCACAACGTGTTAACCTCCCCTCTCTCCCTCATGGTCCTCACCTGCCCCTCTCAAAGTGTACAATAGTACATAACTCCGTCATTTATAGCAAAATATAATAATGACAATTTTTATGTATTTTTAAATCTGTTCTTTCGGCCAAAGATAATTTTACAAAATTCAACCCAAAATTCGTACAGAATTAAAAATAATTGGTTACAATTAAAAAAATATTTTTTATGTTTTAATTGACCCTTGGTTAGTACATTTTTTCCAGTATATTATACAACACTTTTAATACAATGTCTCAATTAGTTATGAACCTATAGTCAAGAGAGGCCAAATTAGAAAATCACTTTAATTACTTTGGAAAACAATATCTCTATAAAAAACTTGTTTGAATTTTTCCCTCCTCAAATTTATTACTTTAATTTTCAAAGGAGACTGACACTTTAATTAAAAAAAAAAAATCAAACACCATAAAAAAGACAGATAAAATAAAGTTGGAGAAAACAACACAGTCGTTCATGACCTAAAGGGTATACTATTGTAACGAACATTAATAGTTGCCTAGCCTAGTGATACTGACTGACTATAGTATAAACGTAAACAATCAACCTCTGAATTTTTGTCTATTCAAATAAAAAATACAGTTTCTGATTGTTTTAGTGCCAAGTGTTGAAAAATATTGATATAATATTGTTCCGTTTCTGGTAAATATAATTAATTTTACTTTGAAACTAACATTTTTACTGAAGATTTTTGTAATTTACATTGTTTCTATTTACAAAAAGGTAAACTATTTTAATAAAGATAACGTAGGATTATTAGTTTACTTTTATTTTTCCGAAATTACTGAAACGTATATAAATATTGTACTTACACCGATGTCCATGTATGGTGGGTGGGTGGGTCGTCACCACAGTACGTGTATGGTGGGTGGGTGGGTCATCCCCAATGTACGTGTAACAGTGGTGTATATATGTACAATATACAATATTTGGATAAAGCAACAGCAGTATTAGTGTAACTAGTCAATGAAACCAGGTCAACCACTATCGTAAAACTGAAGGTACATTAGACTCTCGGTTATACGAGGTAATTGGAACCGAGACCACTCGGATATGTAACAATTTGGATAGTACGGAGGTCATGGTAGCAATTATGTAAAAACCATGAAAATGTATAAAACTACTTTATTATAAGAAACATATTTATAAACATAGTTAAAGCCTCGTAAGAAAGTAGGAGCATCAGCTGATGTCTTTTAAAAGTTGTATTACCGAAGGATGTTAAGTTGGGGATGAGAATTAAAATTAAAAAGTTTAAAAAAGTCGGAAAAATTGTATTACATATATTGAGGGTAGTTAGTTTGTAAAGACTATGGGGGATTTCGGCCTACTACTGATCAAAGTATGAGTGGTTTTTTTCTATTCATATATTTTATTAATTAGCATGTTACGCGTGGGTAGAAAATCAATAAAAGTGAATGTCACACAAATATTTGATGTTGTGTGACGTTCACATGTATTATATTTACAATAACACTAAGAAAATATAAAATAAACAAACCAGAGGATCTGTGAACAAAACATATTTTGATTTGATCAATAACATTATTTTGCAATCGAAAGTGGGATTCAGTAGGTATTACAGAACATTTCTGATTGGTCAAGTTCAGCAAGTTATCGATGACCTCCAATGTCCTTTTTATGTCATATATTTATTGAATTCAATTGATCACAGGATTCATTAATCGACGATTAATGCCTTAGTAATTGTAATAAAATATCACCATAATGCTGGTTCATACAGGACATATCTATACAGAGAAAAATGAAGTTTTTTACCATACCTTTTGACAAGGGTTGAATTGAAGTATTAATAGACTATAATTAAAATGCAATCTATGAAAAAAAGATAGAACAAGGGTCACTAAACTCAATTTTGACCATAAAGTGTACTTATGTTTAATTTGTGACTTTAAAACAGTAAAGGTTTATTCATGGAATGAAAAAGCCTTTTTAACGGTCAACTGAAAAGGATCATCTCAAAGACAGCAGTATTAACTCAAATATGTTATCAATAAAATTATTGATTATTTCATATTATATAAAATAGTATTTAAGCTTTTGTTTCAAATAATAAAATGTTTAAAAAATGTCTTTTTCGATATTTTTAAAACCTAATCCGTTACTAACTTTTGTTAATGCTCTATAAAAAAATCACAGTTCGGTCGTAAAATAATATAAATTCTTTATTTATAAAACTTTTACGCGATTCAAATCAACTGGAGGTTAGGTTGGTTTATGTCAGGTTATGTCAGTTCAGATTCCGTTAGGTAGGTTTGATTAGGTCTAACAAATCTGAAAAGAGCCAAAAAATCCCAATACTGTCAACAAATTTCAAATATTTGAATATTCGATCAAACATTCATATATTACGCTCAGTCGATTGAAAAACCTTTCTATATAAGTGATGTATCAGTAACACATACCAGTCGTTTGGAATGCCATGTTAGTATTAATTCTATTTTCAATAATGTTACTGGGATTATTCATTATTAGGACGCCGATCTTAGATATATGGGTGAATATGAGGGACTAATGAATGTTCCTTAGAGAGGTGAATGCGTGTGATGAGTATAGATGAACAAATGTAGTCATTGTTACGAACTAAGGTCAACTATTCCTTTAAAATAACTATTTATTAAGAGCCAAATATCCAGGGAAACTAAGGGACCTATAGTTTAATGTGGAATCTAAACCACGTAGTATTGGTCTGGTTTTCAGCTAAGTGATAAGCCAGATAATCAGTTCTCTTCCCTACACAACATCTGGACCCTGACTACCACCCTGTTTTCAAGCGGCCTCCCATTTATCCTTTTCCCTCCAAATTCCTACAATGACACAAACCATTTTTACTCCGATCTGAGTTAAAAAAATACAACAAAACTGAGAGTTACTTTAAAAAGAATCAAAATTTTGAAGAGTGTTTGCAATGACAGCCTAACTAATCACCGTATCACGTACTCCAGAGTATGGGCAAACAAATGGATTTCTTGAGAGAAAGATACCGTTTATCTTAGACCAGTAATCTCCACAGAATTGGTATGGCAATCAAGCAGTCTGTAAAAAAACTCCATAAGAGTGCCAGAGGCTAAGTTGATAAGTTAAGTCGATGAATGAAAGGATTAAGTTGTTGGATACATAAGAATTTGGTAAAGACGAAGACAGCGTGGGTTAGTTTTCATACCTCTTAAAAAGTTAAAAAAGAGGTTCTACTAACTAATTAGTCTAACAAGGAACAAGCAATTTGTTATAATAGAAAGTCATTGTACATGACAGCTTGTTCTCTCATTATTAACAAAAAGAGAAAGTTTAGCAGCAACAAGAGATAAAACCCTGACCAGGCAAGCTGGTTGCACTGTTTATTGTCTCGAGTGTACACAGGTTCGACTGCCAACAATGACCCCTTACATTTGTATACTTCTAGGTATATATGTATACAAAGGACTTGCTACAGAATACTATCCTAAAGTATCGTTTCCTAGGGGATCCGTGACAGGAAAGTACATTTATACTCGAGGAGAGAGGAAAGTTGAGGGTTTCCTCGGAATCCCCTATGCCAAGCCACCGGTCGGAGACCTTAGATTTCAAGTAAGAGTAAAGAATTTTGCTTTATTTGTATGGGTAATTTGTTATTGTCTAGATAGAATTTTAGCTCCTCGATATATGTAAGTTCACTATTATTTACTACGATATGTAACCAAATTGTTAATGTTAAAATTATTGATTGTAAATTTTGACAGCCTCAGTTATTTCGCCAAATGTAATACACTGTCACGTCCAACTTGAAAACGAAGAGGGATGTATTTCAGATAGAATACCAAAAATGGGTTGGGTTGAACAAGACTTCTACCACCTTAAGCTAACTTGGGCTACTTCTTGCCGATGGCACTAACTCTATGCTGCATCATCTAATGTAAACGCCACTCGCACTTCCCTTTGCTATCTCTCTATGATTGTCCAGCCTCGGGGTAAGCACAATTGATCCGTGGTTTCCAACGCTGAGCAAGGGTGCTATCATTATACTCAAAGCATTGCCCCCAGCGAAAATCATAAGGCTCCTAGGCCTATAATACTAGGACACCCCTCTCAAGAAGGATATCTTATAGACTCCAAAGCATATCTCTGAGGAATGAACATGAAGAGTAACAAGGAAGTAGTCACGTGAAGCAGCCTCTAACACAAAATTCGTGTCTAGCTTCACAATCAGCTCTGATCAAATTTCACGAGAATACAATCAATATAACAGCATTATTTCAACGTTTAGAATATATTGTGGAATATCTGTCCAAAATCAAATATCCCTAGTTATGATCAGTTCAATTTTAAGCTTCGAACGCGGGAAGCTATAAATACTAGAAGATTATAACATATCTTCATATAGAATCAAAGGGTGTCTAAATTTACAATTTGGCCATGCTTGGATGTTTAGGCTTCATAAAGAAATTGCGTTGACATTAATGACAAGTTCAAAAGTAAATAGATACAAAAAAGTATTCATTTATAGGAAGATAAGATTAAATATTGATTTATACATTCTGAAGCTAAACGAGCGTAGAATGGATATGTTATCTGCGCTTGTAGATGTGCAGGGTGGTTGTGGAATTTTGAAAGATCATATTGCAATTAAAACAAGACGACAACAGCAATTGGATCTTTTCCGTTAATTCACTACCACTTCTTTTTTTGTTTCCGTTAATTCGCTACCTCTTGATTAATATTATATTGTTCTAAACACTGTACATAAATAATTTTTTACGTCCACTGTGGTATTCCTTATCCGCTAGGAATCCGATATCGCCTTATCTTACCACTTTCCAAGAACTTACACACGGAGCGCATTCGGCGGTAAGTCAATAATTGGATTTACAATTTTGTGATCAACTTTAGTAGCCACCTAACCTAACCTAACCGTAATTACGGTAAAAAAAGTAGTGGTAGTGAATTAATGGGAAATGTCACAGCGATTTACTAAATACTCCGAT
>JAQJVL010002895.1:0-40000 GCA_035578905.1 Stictocephala bisonia | reverse complement strand
AAACCAGTGGCGTGACGATGTAAATCAGCCGCAACCATAGCAACGTCTTTATGACTTGTATTGCTGCCACGTTTCAGTACCGCTGTTATGCATTCGATCATTATGATCGTAGACATTCTTATTGTTTATGTTATCCTTTACATATTATTCATAACACATTATCTATTGACATTATACATTGTTATTCTATCGTATTATTTTTAGAATCAATTTATAATCTTAAAGTAGATTTCTGCCTCAACAAGTAATTATTGTCTGTCATATGTCAAACGCTGTACTCTTGGCAACACCACAGAGTTACACTCAAATACCACTAAACATGCTTATATCAAGTCGGAACTTACACTAAGTAAATTATAATAGGCTTTCAAGGATTTTACTTTCTTTCGTATGCGTTAAAATATTGTGAAAGAAAGTATTGTGATTGTCTTTAAAAAACTTTTTTATAAGTTGGTCTAAAAATCCATTGTAGGGTTCCTTGAACAAAAAAGTGGTTTTTTTGAACAAACATTTTGGATGTTTGTCTGTATGTCCATATGTGCACCAAATGGATAGTTCAATTTTTATTGAATTCGGTATAAAGGTGTATTTAACCAATATCTCCAGATTGTTTTTTCACTTTTTGAAATTTTAGTTTTTTATTTTTATAGGCAAAAAACAAACAAAAATGGAATTTCTCAAAAACGGCTCTAACGACTTTGTTTAAATTTTCAGAAAATGTGTGAAATGCAATTTAAAATATTTTAAGAAAAAATTGCATGTCTCTATCTTGACTAATTTTTGATTTATGGCAAAAAACATATTTGGGAATCAAACTGGTAATTTTCAAAGTTTTGATTTTTTAGTGTTTAATATGGCCATGGGGGAAATTTTGTGCTAATTCTTTGTCACCATTTATTTAAATAATGTACTTATCGTTACGAATATATACATTAAACCATGAAATCAATCTAATAGCTAACAAACATAATCAAACTTTATCTTCTAGAGCGATTTTGTTCCTCCCCTGCCTGTGTATGTCTACATCTATGGCGGAAGTTTCCTAAATGGTTCGCTGTTCGACTACACACCGGAGTACTTGCTGGATGAAGACGTTCTACTAGTCACAATCCAATACAGACTTGGTTTGTTCGGTAAGAAAGTCTTATATTGTTGAGCTTTACATGTGAGTTCTCGGTACACAGAAATAGAAGACGGTAAGTATCATGCGCATCTCCTAAGATGTCTGTAGTATGGATATGGTGACTTACTAACGCCCCAGTGTTGTCATTAGTTAAATACTACTTTTCGGTAACTGCGCAGGTGATCAATTAGATACTAATGGAGTCGGCGCAAGCCCATCTGAAACTTATTTTGTTTCAGATTACGGGAATCAATTGGTTGTTCTAATACAACAACACGTGTAAAACCTAACGTATTATAAAGTATGAGATAATAAAATAACAACAAACTTACCAAATATCTAACATAAGACTTAGGCGACATGCGCCAAACATTACACGCCAACTTAATTTTACTGACATCACATGGGCGAAGTGACAGCGTGGTGGAACAACAAACAATAAATAAGCAGAAAAATACTCCTTTGATTCCCTTGGTTACAATTAAAGCTGATTAGTGGTAAATAGTTTGTTTACTATATAACATTTCACTTGAGAATTGTTGAATTAGTTACCGGTAATTAATAGAATAATCAAAACAGCTGATTTCGTCCATGTGACGTAACAGTCTACTGAGCAACCTCACCGCAATAACATGTGTTCTAGTTAGCAGGTGTTAATTTACATGTCTACTAGTTTTGTTCTGTATGCAAATGAACGCAAGAAGACATAATTAAGAACGGTGGTCATTACAGTGAAGTCAGCAATACCACTTTGATTAAATAAAGACAATTATCTTGGACTAATAAATTAAATTTGATTGAAAAGTTGTTTTCGGAATAAAAGTGTAAAAAAACTGATTGAATCTTTTTAAAAAGTTAATTTTAATTGTCCTAATTGGTTGGTGAATTTATACATTTTAATTTCAAGCAGTCTGAATACAGTATAATGTCACGAGTAAATAGATTGTTAAACGTTATTGGCCGAAGTTAAAACTAGAATCTATTTTTCGGTAACAACGACGTCAAGGTGTTATGTACACTATTTAAAGTATGAGCTTGGTAAGTTGTAAATAGTGTAATGATGTAGATATTACGAAAAATCTATATCCTAGATTAGTAAATCATGCCTCAAAATTCAGTTAATAATAGGGTGTGTGAATCATAAAATAGTTAGTTACGTGTAGTGCAAGTATACAAAAATAACACATTCAATTATTATTTTACTAATTTAAAATTTTTACGCATAAAAACTTATTATACCTCCAAAAGGTACAAAACCAAAATCTAAAAGTTTAGTGTGGATTTTTAGAGTCTCAATTTCTTAATCTATGTTGTTTTTTCAAAGTATTCTAACAGCAAAGTCATTACACAATCAGAAACTATTGCAGCAAAAAACAAATTTTATCTCTTAACTTTTACGTATATGTTCAAATTACGTTTATTTATTAAAGAAGAATCTATTTTGTTAAACAATATTTTCTGAGTAAACACATTGTATGTTGGTAAGAATACAATACGAGTTTACATGGCATTACAAATTTATTACAATACAAGTACGAAATGTACAAATACTATAGCAATCGATTCGGCAATTCTCATTTACCATCTTCAGACCAGAGAAATTCACAGAGTGGTGTTAGTGCCGAAATGCACAACTGGCAATTAGGGCTATTTTGGTGATTCTGACAATCGTAACGTGTTTCTCGGCCGTCACGAGTATTATGTATAAAAGTAAAGTTGGTTGTGCAACCATTTCATCCCTTTGTGAATCCCTTTGGTCTGAGGATGGTAAACGTGGTTTACTGAAATTGGTTGGTTTACTGTATATATTCACAACTTAACCTAAAAACCCATACACCAGCCCACCCATACACCTACAGTGGTACTGACCCACCCACTCACCCAAACACCTAAAGTGGTACTGACCCACCCGCCCACCCGTACACCTACACTACTATATTTATTCCTACGTTATTATTATATTATTAATACGTGTGTGTAGCGAACATACTACGCTAATATTTTATAAATAATCTTTTTTTAAGTGGAGTATTTCTTTCTAAGGGTAGGCCTATACACGAATAACATAGATTATAACATTTAACAAATATTTATTTTGTATACGTAATCATAAAATCTTAGGTACCCCACCCACCCACCCATACACGTACAGTGGCATTCCAGTAGTTACATCAGCCCACTCCAGTTCGGAACCGATTCAAGTATCCACTCCCTACGAGGAAGGTACCCACCCGCCCACCCATACACCTACAGTGGCGTTGGTTAACATAATATTTATAAATTTTGTACTTACAAGTAGTAATTTTTCAATTGATGTTTGTTGCTCCATTTCAATTCCTATTTAAGCTCTACACAAACGAAGTGCTTATTGCAAAAATGAAGCCGTTCATGTTTTTTATCTTGTTTTGAACTCTTCAGCTACATATAGATCGGAGTTTCAAACCGATCTGCCTACGACATGTTCATTTTTGCAATATGTTGTTGAAGTTTCAGCAGTGCTGAATTTCAAATGCATCTGTTATTATTATATGGGGCTCAACGCGGAAGGTGAAAATGAGCAATAAACACTAATTGATTTAATTACCCTTCCAACATGGCTTTTAAACCTTAAAGGTCTCAATCACATAATAATAATTTGTGTTGTGTGACGTTCATTTTATTTCCAATATTTATATGTTTAGACTTAAGTGTTCTAAAATAACGATCATTTTGTTAAAAAAATATTTTACCTTAATTGAAATTTTGATGATTGAGACTATTATATAATATTTTATTCTCGATTATTCTGACACTTATAACCTTATGACATTACTACTTATCACTTTTGTCATGTTGGTGCAGGATTCCTGTCCACCGGTGATGAGGTAGTGCCCGGTAACATGGGTTACAAGGATGTACGCTGTGGCTTGAGATGGATGAAAGATAACATATGGAGGTTTGGAGGAGACTCGACAAAAGTCACAATTGGTGGGAACAGTGGAGGAGCAGCCTTGGTGCATGCATTAATGATATACATGTCACATGAAGGTATTGTAGAAAGTATTATTGGGCGTATATTACTTTGTAGCCATCAATCAATCAAGCAGTACTACGTTTTGTAAATATCTGCGATAACAGTATGAATGCATGAAAATCGCGCCTTGTGTAAATCGCGCCCCATCAAAAATCTGGGTAAATCGCGCCCTGTCTACCTGAACCTCTGAGTCACGGGCCGCGAGCGTCACTTGACAGCCGTTTCATAAGAGGAATGATCGGGAATGGCCCACCTCCCTGTTTATCCCTGGTAGCTTTCTCTTTAGTCTTTTAACCTAACCTAACCTAACCTAACCTAACCTAACATAACCTAACCTAACCTAACATAACCTAACCTAACCTAACCTAACCTATGAATGGATAAAGTGCGAAGGGTTAATATTGTGCTAATTGACGTTGACGAGGGTTGACGTGACGACGCATGGGGCGCGATTTTCACAGGGCGCGATTTACAGGTTACCAACATTATATTATTAAATATAAACGATCAAATTACAATTAAAGTGTTGATTGGATTTTAATTTTCTTTATCCTTTATTTATTTATTGATTTTATAAATTGTTTTTACCCTTGGAAGGGGTTCCTTTGCCAATGATACTAAGTGTATAAATTATCTCAGAGCTACTTAACTATTTAATGTCATCTTAATTATATAAAGGGTAGTTATCAAATGCTCATTATTTTAATAAATTTACTGTTTTTCAGTAGTAGTAAAATATATATAATGTATCACCGGAACGAGATGTTAGGTCGTCACATTACACCATTAATTGTGCAATTTATAATTATGTGATTGTAGGCTTTTAAAGTTATGTAGTAACTCTGCATATTTCGAGTTTTTAATAAGCTGAGTACCATGGCATTTTCGTATCGTAATTTCGGCACGTATCAATCCAGAAAAAAAAAAAAAACGTTTTCGAGGTTATCAATCGACAATTAGATTCAATAAAATGAACAAGGTTAACAATTTGTTTTAAATTTAAGTGTTTAAATCAGATGTTACATAAGCTTTATTGTTGCACAAGTCAGCTGATTTAAGAATATCACATATTACTTTATTATAATCAGCTGATACATGTGTGTTACCCATTGTACTGGCATGTTTAATTGTACATACTGTCACATAAATGATCATTTCTTTGTTATTTTTCATCCGAATTTTGAAAATCGTTATATCCTTGGATTTGTAATTATTTCTAAAAAGCATTATCCTTTGTAATTTTTAATATAATTATTGGTTTAGGAGTTATTTAAGATTTAAAATTTAAAATCGCTACCATATTGAAAGTTTTGATACAGGAAAACCAATAATTCTTTTGTGAATCCCTCTGGTATGAGGAAGGTGAGCGTGGTTCACCGAAATCGATCACCATAATATTTGTGCATTTTGTGCTTGTATTGTAGTATATTTGTGCATTTTGTGCTTATATTGTAATAAATTTGTGTTGTGTGACGTTTACTTGTACTGTATATGTACCAACACGTATTATGCTAATTAAAAAACTATTAATAATTTTCTCAGCTTAATAAACTTTTTGGCTTTTGAGATATAAATTTAAAAGTGAAAAAAACAAAATGGTGGCTGGAAGGATAAACAAGGTGTTTTGGACCTCTTTAAATATGATATTTGTGATTTTAAATGAACCAGTAACAACAACCAAGAGAGCTTATCAGAGAATTTAGAGACACTCTGTATGTGCATAGGGTATGTTTGATTTTCCTGTATAATCTATATATACATGAATGTACGTGGTTTTTAGGGTCTAGTTGTAATATTTCTTAAACATAATTTAACTGTCGTTCAATCCATGCGACGTTTTTATTTAACGTATGAATTCTATTTGAGTAATTAATTATGAAAATGCTTTAAAACAGGCTCAGATATGGAGTCAAACACGTTTATTCTCAAATAATTAGAATTTTTATAATAAGCACAGTCTAATATATATATATATATATATATATATATATATATATATATATATATATATATATATATTAGAGTAGGTGAAGCTGTATACATGTATTGATATCAATGCAATTTGCTTTTTCTATCCCATTCTGATAATAGTTGATGTATGGATAGTATGAATTTTAACAGGGCCAGCCGGTAAATATTTTATATTTAATTGTGATGGTCAAACAGGGCCCAAAACCAAACTACTTCACACACTGTGAGATGTTTACAAACTTAAATTTCTAGATATAAACTATTTTGACGCTTAAATTAATCACTATTTTTTACAACAATCAACGTCGCTTATCACAATAGAGTCGGTATTCACACAATATCTTAAACAGTGTCACTAGACTGTCACATTTAAACACTGTCACTTCACAGTCACTGTCACTTACTCTAGGACTGACTCTGCCATTCTATAGACTGTCACTGACTGACTATCGGGTCGGCGAAGGGGCGTTTTTATATAACGCTGAGATGTAAGCCCTGATAGTTCTGGAGCTGCCGAGATGATTCTGGGAGGAGATCTAGACCATTCTGGGCGCCAATTCGGGAAGGGTCTAGCTCCATCTACAGGCAAGGTAGGGTATGTTTATGTACGTTTGCAGGTTTAAAATTTACTATATTATATTTAGACTTTTTTGTACTTGTTTGATCCAGATGAATATAAATATATCAAAAAATGAAATAGTCAAAACATTGCATTAATTGAGAAAACTCAATTGTTTTTAGGTCTTTTCCGAGCTGTCGTATGTCAGAGTGCCTCTGGCTTAATAGTTAACAACTTCGTACCTCCCAAAGAGGTAAAATTGAATGTCGATATAATCGCTAACGTCTCCAACTGCCCCCGTGACTCCTCTGACTTTACAAATTGCCTCAAGACTAAGTCTGCCGAAGAGCTTGTTGATATATACAGTGATCTGCGGCAAGTAAGTAACAATATCATTCTTTATTACATGAAAGTACACGAGGGTTAATAAATGTTCAATTATATGAGTAAAAACATTAACATTACTGTTATCTACGAGTACAAACAGATGAAAGGGATGAGTTTAATTATCCATACTAGTTTTAGAACACGTTTGTACATGTTTAGTGTGTTGGTCCAGACGCCCATTTGAGCAATCCTAGGAATATAATTCTAGATTTTATCGCAACTGTCGCTAGGAGTAGCAAAAAGTCTGCCTCACTAACACACATACAATGTGTTTTCTTCCCTTCTCCCTCCCTTAATGTTCCCATCTGCCCCACCCCGTAAATTGTACAAAAGTACATTACTCCATCATTTATAGTAAATTCTAGCAAATAAGTATTTTAAAAATTATTAATGTACTCTTTCAGCCAAAAATAATAACTGTACATACATCAACTCAACATTTGTACAGATATAATGTATAGAACAATAATTTATTACATTGAGTACAAAAATGTATATATGTGTCTTACTTTACAGAAGCTTAGTTAGTACCTTTTGCCCACTATATTCTCGAAATTGTAATGGAATATATCGCATGGTTTCTCAATGAGTTATGTACATAGGAAAGTTAAAATAGACTTTTTATGAAGCCAGTCTCCATTAAATATTTTTTCAATATTTCCCTCACCACAGTTATTACTTATAAGAAGAATAATACTTTATTTAAAAAATTAAGTTGATCGTTAAAAAAAATTTTGATCTTACACCATAAATGTAAGAAGTATGGCTATATCCAGGGTAACTACATCTATGGCCTAGTGCTCTATTTCTATTCTATAAAGGCTGCTTTTGCGGAAAATAGGCGATAGGTTCTAAGCTCAGTCCTCTTAAATGACCGGCGTCCACTCAATGGTTCCCATCGACGTGGACACTACTAAGGAAGTCTGGGGTGTCTATATTGGGTGTTAGTCAGGGTCAGGATGTTGTGTAGGGAAAAGACCCGAGATATTGAGTTTCAAGTTTGTCAGTTAGCTGAAAATCAGACAAATACAACAGGGTTCGGATTCCTCGTAAAGCTGCGAGGCAATTAGTTCCCTTGCTATTGGGCTACTACTAAATAAGTCGTTCTGAGGAGCAGTCGTTCTTAGTTAGTAATGGTTTACAGCCATCACATTCGTTTGCCCCTCATATTGACCGATATCTCTACGTTCTTGTATTATTATATTGCTAATGAAGAACGAATAATATACTAATAATTAAAAATACTGCTAAACTGATCTTAATAAATTATGGAAGTAAAGACCTTTAACTTATGTGTTGCCCTATAATACTTTATATGACGACTTTCAAAGCTATTAAGAACTTTTAAACGAAGGTTGTAGCAAAAAATCCCCTGATGGGCTTCATAATCGTGTCCAGCTCCACCACTTCTCTTCGGCCGTAGCTCAGTCTACGGTAATATCCAGCACGGGATTTTATCACATGAATTTAGCAGGTCATAACACAGGTTAGTTAGTAGCCTAATGTGTCGGTTTAGTGTTTGGACTAAAGAAGCTGAAAATTGACACAACTTCAAAAATATTCTAACAAGACCATTTATATATTTAAAATAGACTGTGTTTATCTTCACTGAGGCAATTGCCTTACCCACATATACAGGTAATGACCAACCCACCCACCCTTACATGTACAGTGGTAATGACCAACCCACCCACCCTTAACTTACATGTACAGTGGTAATGACCAACCCACCCACCCTTACATGTACAGTGGTAATGACCCACCCACCCACCCTTACATGTACAGTGGTAATGACCCACCCACCCACCCTTACATGTACAGTGGTAATGACCCACCCACCCACCCTTACATGTACAGTGGTAATGACCCACCCACCCACCCTTACATGTACAGTGGTAATGACCCACCCACCCACCCTTACATGTACAGTGGTAATGACCAACCCACCCACCCTTACATGTACAGTGGTAATGACCCACCCACCCACCCTTACATGTACAGTGGTAATGACCCACCCACCCACCCTTACATGTACAGTGGTAATGACCAACCCACCCACCCTTACATGTACAGTGGTAATGAATACCCTTGATTAATGAATAGTAAATGTATTAAAATGAACATATATTTTAAACTAAAAGGAATGTTCGCAGCCTTTTTTTAGGATTTTAAAGTTCAATCTTAAAGTTTTAAGGAAAAAATTGTGGTTTTGGTTTTTAATCTTTAGGTAATGATCTGTGTGAAATTTTACGGTAGACTGAACTCTGCAATGAAATTTCCCAAGGAGATTTCCACGACTATATGTGGTATACGACGGGGATTTGATAGTAGTAGCTCCCAAGAAGTGAAGGAAATTCAGATATCTATGAATTGCTTAAAATAATATTGACCATTATCTGTATCCGTACATTTTTTGAAGTAATAAATACCAATAGTTTTTTAATTGCATTAAATAATGAATAACGATTCAATGTGTTTAACACATCATTTCAATGTTTCAGAGTGAGCACAATCCAGAGCGGGTGTTCCAGTTTATTAGAGACCTCCCCTTAATAGGTCTAGTAATAGAACCAGCCTGTGTGAAAGACCGGCTTGCAACTGGAAATCCATGGGACTACAATACCTCATTGCCATTATTGATCGGAGTTATGAGTAAAGAATATCTACCTTGTTTTTATGGTAAGTAACTCATAGTTGTATGGTTTATGTACTTGAACGTCTGTTTAGCCTTTGTAAAACTGTCATGAAGACTTTAAACACGACTTGTTTGTATTGATGGTTAATACCATAGTCAGACTGCTCAGATTGCGATGTACTGAAAGCACCGGTGCGAGAGAGATGCGCTGAGTAGTGGAAGTGAATAGAGAACAACTCTTCAATTTCATTTAATTTTGTATGGACACTAGGCAGTTGGTAGTTTGCAGGCTGACAGCACAGTAGCCCCACCCATTACGTCATTAGAAGCAGTGACCATTGGTTGATTTTCTTAATATTAACTAATCAAGCTTAGAGCGACTAAGTTAAATAATTAATTAGTAATTAAATAATAACTAATAAGGATAATAACAAAACAAATTATAATGTACACACAGTAATTACACATATAGTGTACAGTTCATACAGAAAAAAAAGAAAAAAAAATTAAGGATAGGTCAATCTCCTTCTTAACCTTACTCTGCCCATTCCTCATAGACTATTGATCTGTGCGAGGAGCTTATTCAGGCAGAGTAAGGGGGTGAGCCAGTACAGTAAACGGCGAATATTACTGATCAATCTTCCAATTCAGGCCGGATTCGAACCAGCGTAGAGATAGCGACTCCAAGCTCAAAATCCTGAAGCTCGCCCAATTATTTTATTACCTTTCAGCTGTTCATCTGAAATTCAGTTGAACCGTTCTTAGTTATTCAGTTTACTAATAAATGGATAACAGTGAAAGAGAAAGTTTCACTATCTGTTGCTTTATCTGTTTGAACGGTGTGCCAGTACATAAATCAATGTGTTAGAAGTAGTCATTATTCAAAAATGTTTTGACTTCTTTTCATTTTTAACTAATTATGGAAAATAACACACAGTGAATGAAACCTAAAAAAAAGAAAAAAAATATTTATAAGCGTTATTGTCACAATTTAATAACATTTGTGTTATTTTCCATAGTTAGATAAAAATGTAAACAAAAACACCGACTTAAACAAACAAGATCTTGAAGGTTATGTGGCTGTTTTTTGTTGTTGTTGTTTACAGTGACCCGTCCTGCAATAATGAACCCTATCTTAACCATAACCTCAAAATCAAATTTTCGGTAAAAAATATTTATTTTGTATGAATATAATAATGATAATTATGATGTCATAAATATGATTATTAAAATAACAAAAAGAAAATGTATAAGGCTGTTTCGAAATTAGTACGAGGTATGATAAAAGAAAAACACTTGGTATTGTGATCGCTTCAATGGAAACTTGAACATTATGTTATTGTAAGAAAATAACTGTTTCAGTTACAATAGATGGGAAAACACCCGCAAACTTTACATTGTTTGACGATACATTCGACACTGGTTTCCCCATAACAATGAAATACCTATACAGTTCGGCTGATGGGTCCCAAGTTCCATTTACATTTAGGGACTTTTACTTGGACAATCAACCCTTCGCTAGATCCAACCTGGCTCAGGGTGCAGACGTAAGTATAGATTATTTTAATAATAATAAATTTATAAGAGAATTCGATTTATTGAAATAAATATTCTTTAATAATTAGTGCTGTAAACGATAGTAAATAAAATATAACAATAAAATAGTAACATACTATTTCAGTTAAAACTGAACGAGTTAATACCTTTTCGAAAATAAGAAAAAATAACAAATTAGAAAACATTAAATTTGCTTATCTACGTAGCCTTCAATACACCACCACGCCAAAAAATGATGTAACATAACATCAATTATGTAAAAGTCATATAAAACACATTGTTTAATCTGACTGAACATTTAAACTATATATTTTTTGTATATTTGAAACTTTTATTACCATCTGTTCAATGACTTTAAATGGCTTTTAAATTAACCATTAAAGTACTCCAAAAATGATCTATAGCGGTATGTCATTGCATGTTTTCTGTTATTCTGTAGAATAATAATACTGTAATTGAGTAAGTAGTTTTATTTTTAAATTTGACTTTGAAATGAAGAAATAATATCAAATTACTTATTTTATAGATTTAAAAACATAGTAATTATATAATTACTGATAATGAAAAATATTTAACCTAAAATTAATATTTTTTCATTCCCCATTGCGTTAGCATAGAGGAAGTATTATGACCGTAGAACAAAAAATGTTTTTTTAATTTGGTCTAGAAATCCATTTTAGGGTCCCCAGAACCCCAAAAAGTGTTTTTTTTTTAAAGAATAATTTTGGTGTCTGTCCGTGTGTGTCTGTCAGTGAGTATGTGCAGTTCTCTGGAGACCAAACGGATGTTAAATTTTTATCAAATTTGGCATGAAGGTGTATTTAGCCAATATCTTCAGATTATTTTTTCATCTTTTTGAAATTTTAGTTTTTTTCAATTAGGTACTATGGACAAATACATACAAAAATGGAATTTTCTCAAAAATGGCTCTAACGCTTTTTATAAAATTTTCAGAAAAAATGTGAATTATAATTTAAAATATTTTAGTAAAAACGAATGTCACTAAATAAAATAGTTTTGAGTTAAAAAAAACATACTTGGGAATCAAACTCGTAATTTTCAAAGTTATGATTTTTTATAGTTTAACATGGGGGAAAGTTTGTGCCAGTTCTTTGGAACCATTTATTAAATTTCTTATGAAAACTCTGTTAAAACTGGTATAAATATACAATCTGCATACTTTTTTAGGGTGTTACAAAAGGATTTAATAACTTTTGAACTTTCCAATTTCGTAACTGTCATGATTTAGTACCGTAATATACATGCCTATATATTATTAATTTCCGGAGTGGTCGCTCAGTTACTAAGGTTTCGGACTGCGGAGGGAAGGTCCGAGGGTCGAAACCCCAAAAGAAGTAACGTTCAGTACTTAACTTGTTGAATAAAGTTCACGCACATGCCTGAAGGCCCATGTCAACTGGCAGGTGAAGTTAAAGAAAATTATTGCATCGCCTTAATACTATAACCTACTAATACTTGTAAATATGCTTTTGTTGGTTTAAGAATAGAATTAAGAAAAATATATATTTTTAAAAATAAAGTAGTCTTATATGTAATAAAAATTATCTGGTCTCTATTTTAAAGGAGAGTAGATGAAAATCATATGATACCTACTTATTATCTATATAGTGTAACAGACAAAGAAATACAATATGTGGCTTAACGTATATTTTTCATAATACTGCAAGAAATACAAAAAAAAAAAAAAAAAAAAAAAAAAAAACACTACTCACTAGTTCCCATTGGCCTGCAGGTATGTGCGTAACTTTATTCAATGAGCGAAGTACCGACCGTTAACTCAGTTGGGATTCGAACCTTGGAACAAGCACTCTGAAGTTTGTGGTTCTAGCCACTAATCTACTACGTTATATTATAATAATAATCTATCACTAGAGTGAGATTTAAAGTTTCTTGCCCGTTAGCTGTAATAGTTAAGGATGTTTGATCAATAATGTTTTCGAATTTTTTAAAATGTAAATCACTTTATATCAGCTATTAATCGTCTCCCAAGTTGTTATTTAATCAGAATTATGTTTATAATTATAAATACATCACATCAAAGATACGAATTTGGGCTTTCTTGGTACATGCAAAATTAAGAAACTATTTTCCCAATTATTCCCAAATTTAAAAAAAGGACCCTCAGAGGACTTGTTCATCAGTTATTTTAAATTACGTAACTCTACTGCAAATTTGGTTTTAAATAATTAATTTTATATGTTTGTTTTTATTTTATTACAACGAGAAATACAACATCGTGTTTGGCATCTTATGCTTTTTAATATCACACAATTTACAAAATTGACTAACTTTATATATCAACTTGTGGTTGTACTTTTACCCGCATGTTATATTACAATCCAATCGCTACGCACACGTAAAGCGAGCCACAGCACCCGCATCCACATCCGCAGGATCGCGCTTAAACGACTTCCTGCAATTATATCCCACCCCTCCCAGGGGAGGGGAGGGGTCAAGTATCTGTGTATGAGTAGATCGCGGTCAGACGTACAGTCATCCTTGCTAGCGGAATTCAATTATGTCTAAAGCCGGCCGAACCACCTTAAGAGTCTGCAGAGGCTCTCGGCCATGTTGATTTTAATCCCATAAGAACAATGTCATTTGTGAATCCATATTTTTTCTTTATTTATTGACCAACATTTGTTTATGAGGTGTAATTTTAAACGCTATCATATTGCGCATTGGGTTTGCTTTTTATATTTTGAATGCATACGCCTAGTTTTGAAAAATAGGTGAAAATAAAAACTTAAAATGAAATATTTATTATATTTTTTCTATAAAACTAATTAGGAATCAGCTAAATAATTCCAACGTGCAATTAATTTCTCGATCAAATACAATTTCTTTGGAAAAAATTCGTGCAAAAATAACTGTTTAGTTTGGATACGCGTGATCGTATGTTCGGTTGGAAAATAACATTGTCCTTATGGGATTAAAACCAACATGGCCGATAGCCTCTGCAGATTCCTAAACAACTTTAGCTTTTAACCACACCTTGATTAAAAAAGTAAGTCTAATTGTTTTCTTTTAGGGATTCTCTGATGCATTGTTAAGATATACTTCTTTTGAGGCTGCTTTGAAATCTGAGAGTACCAATACGTTCTTTTACTACTTTGGCTATATTGGAGCAAACACTCTCTTACCTGTACCACCTGCCGACCGTATTGGTGAGTAGTTTATCTTTTTACTTAGTTACTAAAATACTTACGTAATTAGATATTTTGCATCGAAGATAAAGTCTTATTATAAGCTTATTATCATCAACGAATCTAAATTGATAAAAATATTATTCAAATATATTCTGAACACGATGAATTTTTTGAAACTACAAATCAATCCTAAAAAGGAACGAGTTTCTCACAAACGTTTAATAATACGCAATAAAATTTAGTACTATATAAAATATTATACAGAAAAAGGAAACATATGAATAATTTTGTCGTAGTCGAACCTCCCCCCCCCCCAATGTAGACCCAATCATAACTTTGGAACTAATTGTAACTTCGTAGACTGTCAAAAAACCGGTTGTCGTCTGTCCCAAAACCATTGTGTGATTTGAACAGTCGTGGCAGTTGACTCTCCTTCCCCACTTGGCCACCAGGCAGCGCCAGTTGTCAGTAGCTGCCACCCACGTTTTGTAGTTGAACATTACTTCACTAGAGAGAGTTTAATGCTTATATTATTTATATTTAACATTTTTACATGCTTTAATGGATAAGGGTAAGTAGTGTCTCTAGATTAGATTTTACCAACGTATTTTGGTTAAAAAAAGTTAACAATAGTTATTTAAATAAAAGTCAAGGGCCAAAGTTAAATCTTATCTCAAAGGGTACTAGACTTCACAATTGTGTTTTCTTTTAAAAAAATTACAAGTTTAATATTTAACATGCTAATAATAATAAGAACTCAATTGTGAATAAGAATTGCCTAGCATGCAACTTTTTAAGTTGAAAAACAAATTACAAAAAGTAAACATTGATTCAGATTTCGTTAAAATCTCAGTTAGACTATCAATCTCTCTTCATGAGACAGCGGAGCGTCTGAACAATTTTAAGTCCATAATTTATGTGACTCTTTGAAATGTTTAACGATGCAAGTTTTACACAGCATGACCTGTTTATAATATTTATTTCTTGGTATTAAAATTAAACCAAATAATATGCTAAGGCATAACTAGTACATTTGTACAAACATAACATTTAGTGATTATTTATATCAAGCCTTCAATAGGCTGAAAAATAATATACAAATAACCAGAGAGAATATAGTTAAGTTCAACGATTTGCAGATACTGAGAAATGACTATTTACAATTAAAATGATCACTAACTAAAAAAAAATAATAAAAATGAAATAAAAAAAAACCATTCATGATTGAACGAACAGTAAGAATATAATGAAACCTGACTTGCTCAATAATTATATAAATACGACAACAGAAGAAAAATATATGTAACAGTTTAATTAAAATAAAACATATACAGTATTTAACAAACAGACAAAAACGGAAAACTAAACGAAGAATTCGTCTATAACTTTTACTACTCGGAGTTTCCCTAACACTAGTATTACAGATACTGATACTAATGCCGAATACAAAGGGATACTAAGGAAGATTCTACATTCGCATTGGTTTTGTTTAAAACAATCGGGGGAAAAGCAGGTTAGTTTTGTCATTGTTGGCACCAGCTGTTGTGTTCACGATGTAAACAAACGTTGTTCTGTTTTATTTAACCAAGGGAGTTAAACAGAGGGCGAGAAATTGTCTGAGGATTCTTAAGTAATGAAGAGAATGGTAATACGACATCAGAAGATAAATATAAGCAATATATAGTATATTTGATCAATTTAAAATATATGATTAGATAATGCTTTCGATTTGTTAAAGAGCCTGTGGTGTTTATTTGTTTATGAATCTTAACGACAATTGTATTTAGTTTTGTAATTATTACATGTTTTATTTGTTACTGTTGCATTTGAATAAATCTCTAACGCGTGGTGTTGCCAAGAGTATTACGACTGAGAGTAATTATTTGTTGTAGTACATATGTATATAGTATGGTTTGTTGACAACTACCATTTGTTAATTTTAAAAGCTTCAATGTAGAATTCGGATGACGATCCAAAACTCATCATATTATTAATTGAATAAAAATGTAAAGTGATCTCCCTCTCCATGCTGGCTAATCCCTCCATGAAAGAGTGCAGGTGGCACTTTGTAACTATGTGATCCATTGTTTGATGCTACAATCACATGAATGATCTAGTGTCAATCCCCATTTATATTTCCAGTAATTGCATCTGCCAACGTCGGTCAGAATCAAAATAATATGGTTGTGGTACAAGCAAATCAGCTTGAAAAGGCATTTTAAATTAGTTAAATGATACAATAGAACAAAATAGAAACAATGCGTTAAATAAAAAGACATTTGGAAACAAAATGTAAAAGTCAATCCAAAAAACAACTAAGCGCAAGATCATGAAATGTTTGTTAACACTATATCAATAAAGTGGGCTATAAAACAGGTGCATTTGAGGAACTGAAACGTGGCAACAATGCATGACGTAAAGGCGTTGCTATGGTTGCGGCTGGCTTACATCGTCAAGCCATTGGTTGTAGTATTCCCAAACTCCTCGTAGTTCCAGAATTTGCTGTAAGAGCGCTCCGAGGTCAGGACACTCAATACACAAACAATAGTAGCTTAATCTGCACTCCAGCCTCGATATGATTACCAGAAAAGACAAGCTCACAAAATATTGCAAGGTGATAAATGGATTTTTTCTTCTCAAAAACACTACCTTGAAATGATTCACTTATTTATAGTATTTTATAAGTATACACAAGTAATTTACATAACATAGTTAGTTTTTTACTAATCTATATACAAAAATACATACGTTTTTAAATCTATAAAAATCTATTTGTGACATTTTCTCCTTAGCTGACAGCTAACTGGGAGACTATTTTACTCACATATAATATTAAAAAATATATATAGCCTACATAATTCATATAGTTTAAATATTTTGGCGTTTTAATCAGTATATTTGGCTTATATATATATACTAATATATATATATATATATATATATATATATATATATATATATATATATATATATATATATATATATATATTAGTGATATTGTAAATAATACAAAAGTAAATAATATATATAAAATATTATTTACCTTTTTATTGTTTTCGGTGGTGGTATTATTTTTATAAAATATACTATTCCCATTAAAAACGTTGTAACGTTGTGTCATGTACTTTGTATAAATAGAAATACTTGCTTTCTATAAAATTTATATAATTACTGAATTGTGAATTGATACAAAATTGAACTACCAACTAGATAACAGGATATAAACAAAATTCATAAATATAAAAGTAATTAATAATCGTCATACTATAATAAATCATACGATATTAAATTAACAACAAAACAAAAAACATAGTAAATGTCACAAAATTATATAGTTACAACTATGAAAAATACAATAAAACAATAATAATACAATATTTTATAGAAGTGACTTTTTTACCACTAAACTATGTTAAACAAATTGAAAGTAAAGTGACACAAATCACGACCATGTTAATTAAATATTTATAGTATTTAGTTTTAATTTGTTGAAAAGGTAAAAATTGAACAAAAACAGTCCGCATTCTACCCCAATGTAAGCAATCTGTTTTTAGTGTTTAAACTATAAATTTAACTATTTGTAAGTTGAATTGAATTATTTTAAATATGTTTATTTGTAAATATATTCACGTTACGTCAATTAGCCTATTACTAAATTCTAATAACAATATATTTCAACTTCACCTACGTTTTATTTTTCGAGAAATATACAAAGCCAACAATCTAAACAAATTCTAATTTAATTATTCAATACAAATATAAGTTCTGTAGGCAATCGTTTTTGGAAAATAAATTCCCAGTATTTTCCAGGAGCAGTCCATGGGGATGATACATTTTTCTTTTTTCCCATTCGCAGTGGTACCAACCGAACAATTCCAGAAGCAGACGTACAACTCTCCAAGAGCCTTGTGAAGTTGTGGACTAACTTTATCTCATACCTGTAAGAAAATATTTATTAATTTAAAATAAAAAATGTAATATACGAGTATATTTCAAATTAACTTTAAAATATACTCAAATTTAACTTTGTATGAAATGTATTGACATTTTTCTTTGTAACTAGTGATGGTAAAAAGATATTTTTATTTTCACCATAGAGGTAAGAGAAACTGAAGTCTTATCCAATACTGCGCTGAAGGTGTGACTTGTAATTGTTTCTTCAGTTTGCCACAAGATGGCAGGACCAGCACTCTGTCAGTGCCTCCTTTATTCCTGAAAATTATCAAGGATAGACATAGTAATTATTATTACAGATCCATGAAGATGTACATCAGTTGTAATTTATCTAAAACTGCTACTGAGGCGTTCACTGCGATCAAAAGATAGCGGCCTTTGTTTATTTCTCTGTGGTTTTAAGCCTATTAGAGATGAATCAAAGACTATTGGAAAACACATCGTTAAGATATTTTATTGGTAGTCGAATTTATTTAAAGGTTTAACACATTTCAAGGGCAACACATTTTTTAACTATGTTCAATGTCCTTAAAATATACTTATGAGTATGGAGTTAAATGTTGACAATAGTAACTTATACTGTTTAACACCACATTTTAAAGGATTTTAAGGTGTAATAAATTAAGAAATAACAATTTACGACTGTTTTTATTACTTTTTGTTCTAATAGTATTTATGCTGTAAATAGATTTGACGATGATGTCTGAATATGGCTTTGCAATGAAAGATAAAGGGTAGCACGTTTATTGAAAAAGAATAATTACGTTGAGGCTTTAAGAATCAGGTGAAAATTAAAAAAAAATTAAGTAAACCTCTCACTGAAAAGTTTTATATTTATATATTATATTAGATAATAATATATCAAAGAAAACATTCACAATTACGAAGAAGACTATTAAAAGTATTTAAATACATGAATACGAAAAATGTTTATTTCTGCATTTTTGTATGCATGAAAAATGTACAGTTTTGATTTGATTAAATATATACTATGAGAATAAGAGATTATTGGAAATATTTAAAAACTAATGCCCGCAATTTAAAATTATTGATAAATAACTGTTTAAAAACATAAAAAAGACAATGTTTATTTTTGTAAGATATTTAATTTAATGCGTGACATGACGCAGGTTGTTATAAAATGTTTTCACTTAAATCTATATTCATGAGTATTTCAATAAATTAAAAATTGGGAAATCCATTATTGGCTCAATTCTATTACTTTAAATATATACTATTCACTTAATTCGTATCAAAGATTTATAATAAAGCAAATGATACAAGCAAAGGTTGTAAAATTAAGGCACTCTGTCTATAGTGGTTAGTGTAATTAAGGCACTCTGTCTATAGTGGTAAGTATAATTAAGGCACTATGTCTAAAGTGGTATGTATAATTAAGGCACTCTGTCTAAAGTGGTAAGTATAATTAAGGCCCTCTTTCTAAAGTGGTAAGTGTAATTAAGGCCCTCTGTTTATTGTGGTTAGTGTAATTAAGGCACTCTGTCTATAGTGGTTAGTGTAATTAAGGCACTCTGTCTATAGTGGCTAGTGTAATTAAGGCACTCTGTATAAAGTGGTATGTATAATTAAGGCACTCTGTCTAAAGTGGTAAGTATAATTAAGGCCCTCTTTCTAAAGTGGTAAGTGTAATTAAGGCCCTCTGTCTAAAGTGGTAAGTGTAATAAAGGCACTCTGTCTATAGTGGTAAGTATAATTAAGGCACTATGTCTAAAGTGGTAAGTATAGTTAAGGCCCTCTGACTATAGTGGTAAATATATTTAAGGCACTCTGTCTATAGTGGTAAGTATAGTTAAGGCACTCTGTCTAAAGTTGTAAGTATAATTAAGGCACTCTGCCTATAGTGGTAAGTACAGTATAATTAAGGCACTCTGTCTAAAGTTGTAAGTATAATTAAGGCACTCTGCCTATAGTGGTAAGTACAGTATAATTAAGGCACTCTGTCTAAAGTTGTAAGTATAATTAGGGCACTCTGTCTATAGTGGTAAGTACAGTATAATTAAGGCACTCTGTCTAAAGTTGTAAGTATAATTAAGGCACTCTGCCTATAGTGGTAAGTACAGTATAATTAAGGCACTCTGTCTAAAGTTGTAAGTATAATTAAGGCACTCTGCCTATAGTGGTAAGTACAGTATAATTAAGGCACTCTGTCTAAAGTTGTAAGTATAATTAAGGCACTCTGTCTATAGTGGTAAGTATAATTAAGGAACTATGTGTATAGTGGTAAGTGTAATTAAGACACTCTGTCTATAGTGGTAAGTATAATTAAGACACTCTGTCTAAAGTGGTAAGTATAATTAAGGCACTCTGTCTATAGTGGTAAGTATACTGAAGGCACCCTGTCTATAGTGGTAAGCATAATTAAAGCACACTGCCTATAGTGGTAAGCATAATTAAGACACTCTGTCTATAGTGGTAAGTGTAATTAAGGCACACTGCCTATAGTGGTAAGTATAATGAAAGCACACCGCCTGTAGTGCTAAGTATAATGAAAGCACCCTGTCTATAGTGGTAAGTATTATTAAAGCACACTGCCTATAGTGGTAAGTATAATGAAAGCACCCTGTCTATAGTGGTAAGCATTATTAAAGCACACTGCCTATAGTAGTAACCATAATTAAGGCACACTGCCTATAGTGGTAAGTATAATTAAAGCACACTGCCTATAGTGGTAAGTATAATGAAAGCACCCTGTCTATAGTGGTAAGCATAATTAAAGCACACTGCCTATAGTGGTAAGCATAATTAAGACACTCTGTCTATAGTGGTAAGTGTAATTAAGGCACACTGCCTATAGTGGTAAGTATAATGAAAGCACCCTGTCTATAGTGGTAAGCATAATTAAAGCACACTGCCTATAGTGGTAAGTATAATGAAAGCACCCTATCTATAGTGGTAAGCATAATTAAAGCACACTGCCTATAGTGGTAAGCATAATTAAGACACTCTGTCTATAGTGGTAAGTGTAATTAAGGCACACTGCCTATAGTGGTAAGTATAATGAAAGCACCCTGTCTATAGTGGTAAGTATAATTAAAGCACACTGCCTATAGTGGTAAGTATAATGAAAGCACCCTATCTATAGTGGTAAGCATAATTAAAGCACACTGCCTATAGTGGTAAGCATAATTAAGACACTCTGTCTATAGTGGAAAGTGTAATTAAGGCACACTGCCTATAGTGGTAAGTATAATGAAAGCACCCTATCTATAGTGGTAAGCATAATTAAAGCACACTGCCTATAGTGGTAAGCATAATTAAGACACTCTGTCTATAGTGGTAAGTGTAATTAAGGCACACTGCCTATAGTGGTAAGTATAATGAAAGCACACCGCCTGAAGTGCTAAGTATAATGAAAGCACACTGTCTATAGTGGTAAGTATAATGAAAGCACCCTATCTATAGTGGTAAGCATAATTAAAGCACACTGCCTATAGTGGTAAGCATAATTAAGACACTCTGTCTATAGTGGTAAGTGTAATTAAGGCACACTCCCTATAGTGGTAAGTATAATGAAAGCACACCGCCTGAAGTGCTAAGTATAATGAAAGCACACTGTCTATAGTGGTAAGCATTATTAAAGCACACTGCCTATAGTAGTAACCATAATTAAGGCACACTGCCTATAGTGGTAAGTAAAATTAAAGCACACTGCCTATAGTGGTAAGTATAATGAAAGCACCCTGTCTATAGTGGTAAGCATAATTAAAGCACACTGCCTATAGTGGTAAGTATAATGAAAGCACCCTGTCTATAGTGGTAAGCATAATTAAAGCACACTGCCTATAGTGGTAAGTATAATGAAAGCACTCTGTCTATTGTGGTTAGCATAATTAAAGCACACTGCCTATAGTGGTAAGTACAGTATAATGAAAGCACTCTGTCTATAGTGGTAAGCATAATTAAAGCACACTGCCTATAGTGGTAAGTATAATGAAAGCACTCTGTCTATAGTGGTAAGCATAATTAAAGCACACTGCCTATAGTGGTAAGTACAGTATAATGAAAGCACTCTGTCTATTGTGGTTAGCATAATTAAAGCACACTGCCTATAGTGGTAAGTACAGTATAATGAAAGCACTCTGTCTATTGTGGTTAGCATAATTAAAGCACACTGCCTATAGTGGTAAGTACAGTATAATGAAAGCACCCTGTCTATAGTGGTAAGCATAATTAAAGCACACTGCCTATAGTGGTAAGTACAGTATAATGAAAGCACTCTGTCTATAGTGGTAAGCATAATTAAAGCACACTGCCTATAGTGGTAAGTATAATGAAAGCACTCTGTCTATAGTGGTAAGCATAATTAAAGCACACTGCCTATAGTGGTAAGTATAATTAAAGCACCCTGTCTATAGTGGTAAGCATAATTAAAGCACACTGCCTATAGTGGTAAGTACAGTATAATGAAAGCACTCTGTCTATAGTGGTAAGCATAATTAAAGCACACTGCCTATAGTGGTAAGTACAGTATAATGATAGCACTCTGTCTATAGTGGTTAGCATAATTAAAGCACACTGCCTATAGTGGTAAGTACAGTATAATGAAAGCACTCTGTCTATTGTGGTTAGCATAATTAAAGCACACTGCCTATAGTGGTAAGTATAATGAAAGCACTCTGTCTATAGTGGTAAGCATAATTAAAGCACTCTGTCTATAGTGGTAAGCATAATTAAAGCACACTGCCTATAGTGGTAAGTACAGTATAATGAAAGCACCCTGTCTATAGTGGTAAGCATAATTAAAGCACACTGCCTATAGTGGTAAGTACAGTATAATGAAAGCACTCTGTCTATAGTGGTTAGCATAATTAAAGCACACTGCCTATAGTGGTAAGTACAGTATAATGAAAGCACCCTGTCTATAGTGGTAAGCATAATTAAAGCACACTGCCTATAGTGGTAAGTATAATGAAAGCACTCTGTCTATAGTGGTAAGCATAATTAAAGCACACTGCCTATAGTGGTAAGTATAATGAAAGCACTCTGTCTATAGTGGTAAGCATAATTAAAGCACACTGCCTATAGTGGTAAGTATAATGAAAGCACTCTGTCTATAGTGGTAAGCATAATTAAAGCACACTGCCTATAGTGGTAAGTATAATGAAAGCACGCTGCCTATAGTGGTAAGTACAGTATAATGAAAGCACTCTGTCTATAGTGGTAAGCATAATTAAAGCACACTGCCTATAGTGGTAAGTACAGTATAATGAAAGCACTCTGTCTATAGTGGTAAGCATAATTAAAGCACACTGCCTATAGTGGTAAGTATAATGAAAGCACTCTGTCTATTGTGGTTAGCATAATTAAAGCACACTGCCTATAGTGGTAAGTATAATGAAAGCACGCTGCCTATAGTGGTAAGTATAATGAAAGCACCCTGTCTATAGTGGTAAGCATAATTAAAGCACACTGCCTATAGTGGTAAGTATAATGAAAGCACTCTGTCTATTGTGGTTAGCATAATTAAAGCACACTGCCTATAGTGGTAAGTATAATGAAAGCACGCTGCCTATAGTGGTAAGTATAATGAAAGCACCCTGTCTATAGTGGTAAGCATAATTAAAGCACACTGCCTATAGTGGTAAGTATAATGAAAGCACCCTGTCTATAGTGGTAAGCATAATTAAAGCACACTGCCTATAGTGGTAAGTATAATGAAAGCACTCTGTCTATAGTGGTAAGCATAATTAAAGCACACTGCCTATAGTGGTAAGTATAATGAAAGCACTCTGTCTATAGTGGTAAGCATAATTAAAGCACACTGCCTATAGTGGTAAGTATAATGAAAGCACTCTGTCTATAGTGGTAAGCATAATTAAAGCACACTGCCTATAGTGGTAAGTATAATGAAAGCACTCTGTCTATAGTGGTAAGCATAATTAAAGCACACTGCCTATAGTGGTAAGTATAATGAAAGCACTCTGTCTATAGTGGTAAGCATAATTAAAGCACACTGCCTATAGTGGTAAGTATAATGAAAGCACGCTGCCTATATTGGCAAGCATAATTAAAACACACTGCCTATAGTGGTAAGTATAATGAAAGCACCTTGTCTATAGTGGTAAGTGTAATTTAAAAAGAGATGATACAGTAGATGAAAAGTACGAGAAACAACTATTGTAATATATTTGTTATGTAAATATTTCGTAATTAAATAATATATTATTTTTCACAGATATGTGTATTCATTGAAAGAACAAATTGATTTTACTACTACAAAACTATGTATGTTACATTTAAATTATTTTACCAAAATAATAATCAAATGTTGTTCCCAATTCTATAGCTTAAAGAAATTAACTTACATTACTTCTTAATGATATGCACTTAAAATACTTTTCTAGTGATCCAACACCGAATTCAATGGAAGGGTTTAAGTGGCCTCCATTGCAACCCCAACAATCGTACATCCACATAAAACAACACGATATACAAATTGAACATAAGTTCTTTCCCAAAAGAATGGAATTTTGGAAATCCCAACCTTACCCCTTCAGAGATGAAGCTTACAGTACGTATTTTGATAACCGGACTTCTTAAATAGTTCTTAAGGAAACTTAACAAAAATCGAATTTACCTCAGATATTACATCCAAAGTTAAACTTAAAATAAGCGATGTAAGAAGTTCAAGTTAACAATCATTATTTTTTATATATTTTAGTGACAGTGTGACGTAAAAGGTGATTCTAGTTGGTATTTCCTGTTATTTGAGAGATATTTGATGGCATTGGATTGTTCATGAAATTTTAGAGATTTCCAACGCTTGAAGGTTTTAAAGAAACAAACACAAAATTTGGAAAGATACAGCACTCCTTTCGTATTCACATGTTACTTACTACCACGAGTTACATTTAAAACTAGTTTTTTGTTTTTTATGTTTTTCATACAGTTAAACCATAGTTATTTAAGAACATCCATAAAACGTACATGCTTATTTATTACGGTTGTCTGTTAAGAAAGTCACGTCTTCTTATAAAATATTATACATTTAACAAAATTATAAAATTTTGAAAAAATATACAACACAATACAAAATATAAAGAACAAACTATGAAAGCATTATAAATCAACTACTCTATGGGTTAAATGAAGTAAAAAGAGAAAAAAAACCGTAAAAACAGTTTGAAATGTAGGTTAACACTTGAAGCCGATCGGTGTTTTATACATGTTGAAACGTTGTGTTTGTTTCTTAAAGCACTCGAAGAGTTGAAAATGTCAAAATATTTTTACCATCCATCACGTTTCATATATATTTTATACTTTCTCAACTATTTTTTGACTTTACAACACTGACAGCCTGTAAATCGGATTTGGGCTGTACGATGGAGTAGCACTAAAAAACAATTGTTGAAATATTATTTAATTCCTGATAAAAGATTTTTGAATTTTTTAAAATGTACTTGTTAGTTAACATGTGCCTGCTAGCCTGTGGATTCGAACCTAGGACACTCGCAGTCCGAAGCCTTAACGATCGAGCCAACTGGCAACTGAGTACAGATAAATTAGTTGTGTATACGTTGATCTTTTTTTGTTTAGTCATTTGTAAATGCAACTTTTAAAATACCATCGTTGTTTGGCCTCAAAGTGCCTTTGGTATAATAGGCAAAAAGTAATAATTAAGTCTTTTTCATGTTTGTTACATTTGTATAAAGCTTACTTTACTCATATTATAGACATATTATTTCCTAGATATTATTACTCCTCCCTCCCTCTCTCTCTCCTTCTCTCTTTCTCCCCTCCATCCATCCCTCCCTACCTGCCCCTCCGTCTCCCCTTCTTTTGTCAAAACTTATATTTGGAATACTTGGAGTACCATTATCTCAGTAAAAAGGCTAAACAGTAGAAAAAAATATAGAAATAAAAATATTAAAAAAACAAACTAAAATTAAAAATAACATATTTATCTCAGTATCATTAACTAAATATTATTAGTTATTTGTAATATTATTAGAAACTAATTATAACTAATAATGTTATTAACTAAGTATACTCACTTATTAATGTTATAACTAATAGTGTACTAATGCCAATGGAGTTGATGTATGTATTACGTACATTTTCAACTATATAATTTTAAAAATATTATTACAAACTATATTTAGCATTTCGAAATAATAGTATGCTACGTTGAGATATACATTCGTTCAAATCCGAACTTCTGTAAGAAAATTGCGCTTAAAATTTATATTATTTCTAAAATTAAATAGCATTACTTTTGTGTAATTTAAAAAATTAACAATACTTATGTATATAGTTTTAATTTTTATGATAATTTTATCCATAATATGTATTGGTAAAGGATTTGTGAAAGCAAATAACGTTATTAGTACAAAATATTTTTATAAATAAATAACATTACTTTATATTATTAATCTGTTAACAGGTGATGTGCCGTGCTTCTCATCGTACTAAAAGCAAATTATTTTTCAAGAGACTTAATAGTGAATATGTTTTGTGAAAATTTTTTGTATATTTGATTTGTATAGTAAAATAATAAATTAAAAGAAAAAATTATTGTTTTCTATCTAATATGTTGCTGATATTGGTACATAAATCTTTAACTCTGTTTATTTTGGTATATATTGTTACATTTTATTTCTCTATACATATAAGGAATACATATGAGAATAAATTGGTTGTTACCACTTAAGTTAGAATACTAAAATAATACTAAAATAAATTCTACTAATACTACAAATAAAGTAAATTTAAACTCTACACTGCAAAACATTATTTTGTACATAGAAGAATTTTATGACTAACAACATTTGATAAAAATCTATTGATCATACGTTAAAAACGCTGATAGTTAAAACCGAAGCGTATACATAGCAAGTTTAGTCTAATAATATTTTAAAAGTTTCTTTATTTTCTCATTATTAGCTGCGACAAAGTCCAATCAATATAATCACGCAAAGTTCAATTTCTGGTCGTATTTCTTCTTCTTTCCCAGACAGCCTTTAATTTTTATTTCATCACAGCTCTTCGTTCTTCTGTCCATTTGGCTCCTGTTTTCTACTTTTGATTTCTCTCTGACTCCACTTATCATTTGTATATTTTAGATCTACAAACGTATCTATTGGTAATTTAATTTACTATGATTTCAGCTTTTTCCTACAATGTTTTGTTGAATTCCTGCAGTCCACGTATTTATTTAGATTTTTTCTGTGGCTTCTAGTAAGATTTTCTTCAATCTGTTTCCTTACAGGCGAATATTATATTTTCTTATTAGTCAATATATAAAACGAAATATGTAAATATTATTATGAAATTAAAAGAAAAAGAGGCGAAGTTAGAGCTGCAAAGCCCTCTCTACCACTTAGCCACATAGTTACTATAATATTAGAGTATCATAACTATCAAGACATAATGAAGTATAACATTGTTTTCTATTGTCACTGTAAATGAGATAATAACAATAAATTAACTATGGCCTACTCGCTTAATATATTTAACTATGTAATGGAAGTTACTCGAATATTTATCTAGTAGTTAGTTTCATTCATTTGTAATAAAGCTGAAAAGTACAAACATTTATTGTAAAAACTACGTCTTTATTTCGTATTGTAGTAAGGAAATAATTTAAGACAGGTGTTCGACAAAACCACTTGGCTGTAAGAGCTAAAAAATAAATGAAGTTCAACAAAGGAATTGATTATGAAAGGAAATCAGGTCACTTCCTTTGACCGAAACAATTTTCACAAGGTCGGATTTTTACCTTTAAAACTCCACTTATATTTATAAACATAGCTTTACTGTGTCGAAATGAAATAGAGAACTTTAACAATACAAATATAAATAATAAGACATGAACAATTTAGCATATAAACCACTATAAATCTTGTAAAAAGTATGAACTTTAGTATTGGCTTTGTTTTAACCATTACATCTATATGTAAATATAATTTTGTTTAAAAGTTTGAATGCCTTTCGTTTGGAAACTATTTTTTAATAACACTTTATATTAGATTATCCCGAGTTTTAGATAAACTTGAATTAAACTGGCAAAGACTTTCCTCCAACCATAATATGTACTGTTTGATATTGTTCCAAAGGCCTAGTTTAGCGCTCTAAGAAATTCAGTTCTATCTTATCAGAACTGTTGACTGGAGTGGCAAAGAGCCTGCCTCTCTAACTGTGAGATACAACGCGTTTACCTACCCTCTCTCTCACTCACTGTCTCCACCCAACCCACCCTGCAAATTGTACAAAAGTACATAACTCCCTAATTTATAGTAAATTCTAGCAATGAAGTTTTTTTATATTATTAATCTACTCTTAAAAAAATAATTGCACAAATTCAATCTTTTATACGCAATATTCGCAAAATAAAAAAAAATCTCACGACTTCTTAACGATTTTTGTTTACTTCTTAACTAAGGTTTTTATTAAAATTTAAGGGTTTTGAGGTATAAGATACAAAATGGTCGTTGTTTTAAATAAGAGTGTTGTACCGAAATGAAATATTTTAGGAATATATAAACCGTCACACTAAGATTTATACTAAGTTTCATGATTCATGATTTTGTTAAGGAACATATTAGGTATTAAGCTTTTTGTAAAAATTAAACAGAGAAAGATATACGAAAAACGAAGCGGGAAAGACCATCTGTTCACATGTTATTTACTGTTCGTTCTATCCTTTGAAATAACTTCATGAAGTTTGGCTGCCTGTACGGGAGATCCTTATGATTTCGATAACTATGACATTGAAAGAGTTATTCAGTTAAAACAAGCAGTCTGAGTTAACCATTGAAAATAATTTTTTCTTCATTTAACAGAGAATATAATTTGATCATGTTAATATTTTTATAAAAATATGTTTATAGTTTTACATGAAGAAAGCGTGTACGTGAACCGTTCCTCCACAAAAGTGAAACATAGGATTAATAAAGTGTTGCATACGGAATGAGACATTCATCTCATATCCAATGCATGAAGTGTCAGGACCGGGTGTTCTATTGACTACACGCTTCACATATTGATCACCTCCAACACATATTTCTGTCCATCTAATTTAAATTATAATTATTTAAATGTACCCGAAGAGATTTGAGATGCCGACACAAACTTTGCGTATATTTAGGCAAATATGAATGATTACCTAAGTGTAGGATCCATATTCATGACCTGTGTAGTTTTGTTACTAAATGAATTCGACTTAAATTAGTAAGGGAAATTTATTAATAGCCAAAGAGCCAGGGGGACTTTACAGTTTTACGTGGAATACGAACCACGTAGTATTGGTATGATTTTTTAGTTAACTGACAACCTGATACTCAGTTCTTTTGCCTACACAATATCCAAACCCTGACTACCACCAAAGTCAGACACCCCAAATTTCTATAGTAGTATACACGTCGATGGAAACCATTGATCGGATGTCATTCTTTATTAGGAGGACTGAGTATAGGACATATCGCCTATAATCTCCACAACACTACCTAGTAGCTGGGTTACAGCACTAGTGCCGACTATGTATATGCCTAATCCAACTAATTGTACTACTAATATTACGATATATTGTTGGCCTAACCTAAATGTCAAGAATATTAGTAAATGTTAAATAACCGTTTTATAATATTTCACATGTTAAAATAAAAAATAAGTACTCACCTGCAGGTTAATTATTTAGCTAAGCAAGGTTGGTATCGTTTTGTCACAGCGCTGATGACGACTAGATTATCTGACGAACTTAAAAACTCGATGCTTCAAAATGGTTACATGGACATTCCCTATTGTAATTAATGACATTATTATAACTTAATTAAATGTAAACTGAAAATCTCTAAAACATTTTTTATTTAAATTACACCACAACATTTTTCGCCTTTCTTGTCATTTTCAAGCCAATAAATAAAATAAAAATAACAAAATATAATAAAAATAAGAATACGATATTACTCAATTTTAGTAATGTGAGTGATGGCTTTAATGAATGGCCTATTAGTTTTACAATTTCAATATATATAGATGGAAGGGATTGTCCATTTAGTTTTCATGAATTTGAATCAAAATAAAACATATTTTGATAGCAAGAAAACTATAAAATTCTATTATAAATAACCAGCATAGACTTATCCTATGTTCCATAGTGCATCAAATTAATAAGGTGAGCCCTCCAAGTATCGAAGTATTGAATACTTTGTTTAACGTAAATGCCTGGTAATGTTAGAGCCCTTCAGGGTATTTGCGAGGGGGCAAGTGACAGTACATACGCAATGGGTTCACAACATACGCCAATCTGCTGTGTATAAGTTTAATCTTTCTTGTAAAAATTGTTAACGGAGACTAAAGTAAAATAAAGTGACAATACATTTCTGGTAGAACTAAAATTTTATATAAAAAAGTAATGAGTCTAAGTTGAAAATCAGCTGTAATCGGTTATTGTTGACTTGTCAAAAAAAAAAAAAAAAGTCAAATTTTAATGACACGAATTGATACTCTTAATATATTGAGAAATACCTAACCGAAATGTTTATAAGAAATTTTAAGTAATTTCATAAAACTTACTGAGGGGTTTAATTTAACTAGTGCCAAATTAAATAACTATTTAAAGAGTTATAGGTAAGTCGTATTAAAATTGACTATGTTATATTATGTATAAAGATACAACACTATGAAAATATACTAAAAATCTACAAAGCATAAATTAACTGAGGTACTTATTGACTTATGGTAAACTGCCAAATCAATTAAAGTTAATAAAGGAACCGATAGTTAAAGTAAAAATTTATCCTGAAGAGAGTGAAGTCGTCTGGTTGGCTGGCACTGTCGGACGTTCAAGAAGAGTGACATGAAAACTGAGATCGACATGAAAGTGGAATCAACATGAAATCCCACTCGCTACACGTGTACGGCAGCAAACTACAGGTAGTAGGAGGGCAGAGCCTTCAAGGACACTTAAGTCACTCACATTCTACAGTTAGTGGAGGGAAGAGCCATCAAGGACTCTCAAGTCTCTCACTTTCTACAGTTAGTGGAGGGAAGAGCCATCAAGGATACTCAATTCTATCACTTTTTACAGTTAGTGGAGGGGAGAGCCTTCGAGGACACTCAATCCTTTCACTTTCTACAGTTAGTGGAGGGGAGAGCCTTCGAGGACACTCAAGCCACTCTCATTCTACAGTTAGTGGAGGGAAGAGCCATCAAGAACATTCAAGTCTCTCACTTTCTACAGTTAGTGGAAGGAAGGACCATAAAGGACATTCAAGTCTCTCACTTTCTCCAGTTAATGGAGGGAAGAGCCATCAAGGACACTCAAGTCTCTCACTTTCTTCAGTTAATGGAGGGAAGAGCCATCAAGGGCACTCAAGTCACTCATGTTCTACAGTTAGTGGAGGGAAGAGCCATCAAGGACATTCAAGTCTCTCACTTTCTACAGTTAGTGGAGGGAAGAGCCATCAAGGACATTCAAGTCCCTCACTGTCTACAGTTACTAAGAGGGAAGAGTCATTGAGGACACTCAAATCACTCACTTTCTACAGTTACTAGGAAGAAAGAGCCATCAAGGACACTCAAGTCACTCACTTTCTACAGTTACTAGGAACGAAGAGCCATCAAGGACACTCAAGTTCCTCACTTTCTACAGTTACTAGGAGAGAAGAGCCTTCAAGGACACTCAAGTTCCTCACTTTCTACAGTTACTAGGAGAGAAAAGCCTTCAAGGACACTCAAGTTTCTCACTTTCTACAGTTACTAGGAGAGAAGAGCCTTCAAGGGCACTCAAGTTCCTCACTTTCTACAGTTACTAGGAGAGAAGAGCCTTCAAGGGCACTCAAGTTCCTCACTTTCTACAGTTACTAGGAGAGAAGAGCCTTCAAGGACACTCAAGTTTCTCACTTTCTACAGTTACTAGGAGAGAAGAGCCTTCAAGGGCACTCAAGTTCCTCACTTTCTACAGTTACTAGGAGAGAAGAGCCTTCAAGGACACTCAAGTTTCTCACTTTCTACAGTTACTAGGAGGGAAGAGCCTTCAAGAACACTCAAGTTTCTCACTTTTTACAGGTATTAGGAGGAAAGAATCATTAAGGACACTCAAGTCATTAATTTTCTACAGGCCATGGAGATGCGATTTCATTAAAATTAAATCAAACCTTGTTAAAATTAAAAGTCAAACTATTATGGTACATTTCTCTCCTTTGAAATCTCATATCTACGGGATGTTCCTTTAAAATTAACATAGTTTATTGTATTACATTTTTTATTATAAATTTACTGTTTTAATCAATGTCTTTAAACTTATTTAAGGTAGATTACGTATAATATACTTAAAACTAACAACACAATTTTGAAATTGCGATCTTTTATTACAAAATTGTTTTTTAAATTTTACTCCTTTGTTCTATTACTATTTAATCCTTTCTTTAACTCAGGGGATGTCTCATCGTGTGTAGTAAACACTTTAAGGTGTGTGTGTGCGCGCGCGCCCGTGGATGCTCGTATATATGCATGGATATCGATACAAAGACAATTCACGTATTGATAGTCATTCTGTATTCCGCACAAGCACAGTACGTTACGAGACCAGCTGCTCCCACTGCATGAAGACGCCCTGTTTATTATTCTGGAAGATAAGCATATTGTTATTTCACTTTTCAATTGTTGAGGTAATTTGAATTGTCAATTAGCTAGGCTTTTCAATAAGCATACAAAACACATTTTACTTTACAGTTTTAATTACGTTTGCCAAATATAATTTTACTTCTATTATGTTTGTATAACCGAAAATACATTACGTACAACAGGTAAAATATTTAAAGTCTACTCATTTATGAATATTTACTGAGTGGTTACTGTAATGACTCAAATCACAGATAAACAGAAATAGAGGTCCCTTTATTATGGCCCCAACGAACGCCTCATTGGCAGTTATAAATAGATTGCAACTAATCTACATCTTTATAAATGCGATAATTTCTACGTTTCTTCATGAAGATTCTGAAGGAAGAAGGGGAGGGACAATGGCACAAGGTACTGGCCCTGCCATCCGCACGGCAAACTGTAGAACTAACTACTCGACACACATTCAGCACACTATTGGATACTACTTCTGTTTCTTACTTTTATGGGCTCAAGTTATCATACATATGACCACCTTTCATGCCACCATTCAGAACTTCAACCAAAATGTCGCAGGTCTTAGTAAGATATTCGGAATATTTCATATATAGTCATTTTCCTTCTATTAATATATTTGTATGAAGACATTGAAAAACACCCGTTGATGACAGATGTTCGAATCTTGGCTTTGGCTGCTAGTTTTTATCAGTAATTTCCACCAGCACTGTTCTGGTTCTCCCTCTTACTCTGTTTGATAAGGTCCCCACACTGATCAATAGCATATATGAGGAATGGGCAGAGTAAGGTCAAAGAGAAGATTGGCCTCTCCTTAAAAAAAAAAAAAAACATCTTACTCATTTTTACATTTCTGCTGACAAGGATATTTTCATGAGCTATTGATGTGGAATAAAAATGCAATGGACAAAAGAAATTTACACCACTGTACGTGTATGGTAGGGTGGGTGAGTCAATACCACTGTACGTTTATGGCAGGGTGGGCAAGCCAATAACACTGTACGTGTATGGCAGGATGGGTGAGTCAATACCACTATACGTGTATGGCAGGATGGGTGAGTCAATACCACTGAACGTGTATGGCAGGGTGGGTGAGTCAGTACCACTGTACTTGTATGGTAGGGTAGGTGAGTCAACACCACTGTACTTGTATGGTAGGGTGGGTGAGTGATTGACAATTCTATTTTACAAATTATAAATTACAAATTATAACTATTTTCGTTGTCCCAAAATCAGATAAAAATGATCACATAAAACCGAAAGCCAGCCGTCATTTGTTCATGATCAAAGTTGAGTTTCATTATTTAGTAAAGGCCTTTATAATAATCACGTAATTTTCGTATGTAAGGTACATAGTTATGCTACGCTCTATTAGAAGAAGTAGTGTACACAGCTTCATATATTGCAATAATATATTGCTTAATATATGAAATTACACAGATCGTCCATATTGAAAGAATCTATCAGTACTGTATAATTGACCCACCCAACCACCCGTACATATACAGTGGTATTAACCCCCCCCCCCCCCCACCCGTACACATACAGTACGGGTGGGGGGGGGGGGTCAATACCACTGTATTGACTTTTTTTTAAATATGGTATTTTCTTTACTTACTCAATACTACTGTTTGTGTATGGGCCATTTTGGATCATACAAATTGAGTGCCGTCATCTTATTTATGAGTTAAAATTTACAAGGGGGATAAATGGACAACAAATGTGTTTGCTGCGTGAAGGGGTTAAGTAAAAAATAGTCAAAAATAAGTTATTATCGCAGGTGTGTTTGGCAAATTAAATAATAAAAAACACCTTTATTGAAAAAAATAAAAAATGTATGTGTCGATGGATCAATACCACTGTACGTGAGTAGATATTTTTGGGCAGTTTTAGACCCACTTTTTTTTGGTCACGTGACCGGATCCAAGATGGCGGTGCAGTGTTGCCAACCCCCCACCCCCTCCCCCACAAAATTTCCCCCATTTCCCTCACATTTCCCTCACATTTCCCTCATTTCCCACATTTTCCACACATTACCCACATTTCCCACACATTACCCCCCAAATTCCCACGTTATACTATATAAAATTCACTCCTAACCTAACTTTTTCCATGTTACACTATATAAAATGCACTTTTTTTGTCCAATATGACGTCACGAAATACAAAAGATGGCGACCGGATCCAATATGGCGTCTTTTCCCGCCCGCGCCAACTCACACCCCGTGGGAAAATTCCCTCCCCAAAATTCCCCCATCCAATATGGCGTCTTTATACTATATAAAATTAACATCATATATACTATAACAAATGTCGACCGTAGCGCCCCTAGCGGCAACGTAGCGCCCCTGGCGGCAATGCCGACCGACCGTAGCGCCCCTGGCGGTAATGCCGACCGATCGCAGCGCCCCTGGCGGCAACGCCGATCGCAGCGCCCCTAACGGCATCAGCTGGTGACGCATGCGCATCCAAACGCAGCGCTCTGATTGGTCACCACCTCCCCATCCTTCTCACACCCACTGTTTTGCCTACCTATCTCAATTTAATTTGAATGTTGTATAAATACCTAGCTACCCCATATATCACCTACTGTTAGCCTACCTACTTAAATCAAGCCTTTATTTAATTTGCCCTCAACCCCCATATTAACACTACTAATGTTACAAAACCTTCCCTCGAAGCTTAGATTATTCCAAAGTTTATTTTCCAAAAACATACCTTAAGACTCATCATCTTACAACAATCACTCAAACACATTATGAACTATACTTAATATTACTTAATTTAAATCCTCAAATATATCTAAACCAGTAATTTTAACAGAGTACTCAATTCCACACATGTCTAATTCACCTTCACGTTTCTTTGTAACCAGTTCATTCAAACTCACAGGACATTCTTGGAAGGGTATTCTGCTACAGTCGTTAGACTGGAGGTTGGTAAAGTTTATTTAGAGTTTATAATGGTCTACTTATACTAAGTGATGATCCAAACTGTCTTATTATTAGGACGAGGCCTCCGGCCCATACACTTCAGGCACTGCCCCAAGCACCTCGGTCGCTGCTAATGACGTGTTGTACATAGACCTGGGGGACGCCTTTGGCTACCTTCATTTCATCCATATCGTGATTTAGAACTGAGTAGCACTTTGCTCTCAAGCCAATTATTTCTTTAGCAGGTTTTGAATTTAGTTCATCTTTGAATTTTCCTAATGCTTCTTTATTTAAGTTACTATAACACAGGTGGCTAGGTAGGTAGTCAGACGTGTCGACAGCACTCCCAGCAACAATGTCCTAAAACATAAATATACATGAAACAAATTAGACAAAAAGCTATCAACTCTCCGTGGCCTAGTGGTTAGCGTACCCGACTCGACAAACAAGTGTTGATCTATGCCCCGAGGGTCTATCCACCGGAATCCAGACTCTAGGAGTCAAATGGTACATTACTACACCAAGGATGAGTAGGTGGGTGTTATGTTCGGTAAGGACGGTAAGGGGATCGGTTCCTGTGGTATCGAACCGACGGGAAATGGTCACATGTTCAGTCAGTACGGTTAGGAGTCGGATGCGAAACCACTCGGACACAAGGTCGTTTTTTATTTCGTACAACTAAATGACCTAAAACTTCCACAATAAAAAAATAACAAATACCAATTGCACTCTGCGCAAATGCGCACCTGGTGGCAAAATTAAGCGCATCCTTTCGGAAACATAGCGCCTTCGGAGCGTTTTCACTCTACACATACATACACCTGCTGGTAAACAGCACATCCAAACGAACACACCAACCACTTTTACAGAAATTGATTTTTCGAAACAGAACATATTGTATGAGTAAGTATGACAAGTATCTTTTTCCTTTAACGTACGTATTACAGTCCTGGATAATGATAACTAATTCAGTTAATTGCAATATAAATTCAACGACTATACACGTTACCACCAATGAACCAATCAGTAGCAGTGAAATACCTTCAGAAATATAACCACAAAAACCACTCTACACATGCGAACTAAAATCAAGTTCATAAAAAAGAAGGCACCCACCAAATAAAAATTGAATATACATTAGCCAATGATTATCAAATTATAGAGAGCACCTACTTTTTAGGTAGTCTTACCCCTGTCATCGGTTAGCATACACAGTTTCCTTGACAACTCAGTCAATTCTATTTCACGCACAAATAGCATAATTAAGCCTACCAAAGTCTCACAAATACAAACTTTTGAACAACCTTAGTTCATTGTAATCTCAAACAACTGTAACGACAATAAATTACCAACATGAGATCAAATATAAGCTTGCTTATACTTATGTATAGCATAACAACTATGTCTTACATTCAAAACTTTAATACCTAAGACTTAAGTGTGTAGACACTAAAATACAGTAATTGGATTTCAAGTTACATTATATCTGTAAGGTCAATTTACGAAACATGCTTAACACTTCACTCAGACTATCATAATTCTGTGGGTAATAAAAAAAGATACACAATTCATTAAATAAAATAGCAATAATTGATAACGAAAGTTTAAGTAACAAAGTTAAAAATAAAAGCTTGCTTAATACTTACAGTTCAACCAATTAAACTCAATTGTCAAAACATACAAAAATCATAAGAGAAATCATAACATGTACGCTTTTCAAATGTATACATATAAAATCCATTGAATCACAATTTCTCCAAAACCATAAATCCAATTGAATTAAAATGTTTTCCACTTTTCAACATTCCTATATCTCTAAACGCTCTACAACCGTTATCATTCAGCCTTATCAATAATTGCGCTAATTTCATTCCATCGGAAACATTACCATATCAACAATTACAAATCAAACGAATCTGCTAAACTATTCACCATAGTATTATTACTCTTATTGCAAACTATACAATTGTGACCAAGGAAGATTCTACTTTATTTAAAAATAAAAACAGTAAGTAATTTATTTATTCACTTATTTACGACAAACACCAATTCACAATGAATACAAACGAGATGGCATAATTGTGGAAATATAGACAATGACACAGTAATTTAAATATAGCTATAACTATGCAATTAAAAATACTTATAAGCATACTATATAACAGGTAACACCCATCATCAGTTCATGCAATAGCAACTAGCAAAACAAAAATCATACATAATTCAAGCTAGCAATAACTTACATCATAATAGTTTAATATTTGTCATAATCTTATTCATATAGAGTACAAATAATGCCTTCTATAACAAAATAACAGATCGTTCCATAGTTATTTATTTATTCATTTCAACGATAATGTCATTACATACGTAAATTTGACGACAGGCAAATAAATATAATACCAAAGAATACAAGCTAAAAACTGTTATGACTAAGAATATTTAAAGTAACAATCCCAACTAAAAAACTTACCCAATCGGTATAAAGACAATAATATTATAACAAATAAGACTATAGTTAACATTATTACAATAGGTGAGTGAGCGAGCGTGTGCCTATAGATAAGAACCTAAAAGTAAAGAAAATAAAAAGTAAACAATCATAATCGATCGGTAAGAACATATAACAAAGTAAGAGGAATGGAATAATATGTATTTAAAATATAACATCAATAAAGGTTGATATATATTTAACAAACATTTCCTCTATCAACATGAGAACATAATAGCCTAAGACGTTAATTTTTACTCCATCAATGAAGCATTTAATTATCAGAATCAAAATCAATGTAGATATACAGAATAACATTAGAAAACAGCTCTCACTTGTTGTAGACTGACTGAGGTAATTAACCTTATATGTTGCTTTCTATAAATTAATCAATAGACTATCACTGTTTTAAAACAATCGAATTTGAATGTTTCAGGAGGATTATTATGCACCCCAAAACGATATGCCCAGGAGGAGAAACCAATGGACCCATCACATCCCAAAAACAACATCTGCTTTAAACATCCGTAGTGAAAAACACAACATATACATACATTAACAACGACCTCATCCAGTTTTCCATCGGTCGTCTCATAGAATTGTCGGTTGCTCCACCATGGCTCTATAGGTGTTGGTTGAGTCTGAACAAACAACTTGCCTTAGTCAACTACATTAAAAGTCATCAATGTAGCTTACCCTTACATTGGAAACAAACTTACCCGATTAAGCTCCTCGTCCGAGCCCATCGAGACGGTAGTGGAAAGCAGACAGATGAAAAGAACACCGTCTAAGATATACATTGTTTTTGTGAAACACAAAGTGCACCATTTATTTATATTATTAAAAGTGCTTATCACTTATTCATATTAACAAAAGTGCAGCAAAGACACACTATGGGTTATGATAACCGCTGCAACATCACCTCACTCTTGTGATTTGGCGAAAAGAGTGTTTTTTCACTCTTGAAAAAGATTGTGTATCTTTTTTGATACACAATTCATTAAATAAAATAGCAATAATTGATAACGAAAGTTTAAGTAACAAAGTTAAAAATAAAAGCTTGCTTAATACTTACAGTTCAACCAATTAAACTCAATTGTCAAAACATACAAAAATCATAAGAGAAATCATAACATGTACGCTTTTCAAATGTATACATATAAAATCCATTGAATCACAATTTCTCCAAAACCATAAATCCAATTGAATTAAAATGTTTTCCACTTTTCAACATTCCTATATCTCTAAACGCTCTACAACCGTTATCATTCAGCCTTATCAATAATTGCGCTAATTTCATTCCATCGGAAACATTACCATATCAACAATTACAAATCAAACGAATCTGCTAAACTATTCACCATAGTATTATTACTCTTATTGCAAACTATACAATTGTGACCAAGGAAGATTCTACTTTATTTAAAAATAAAAACAGTAAGTAATTTATTTATTCACTTATTTACGACAAACACCAATTCACAATGAATACAAACGAGATGGCATAATTGTGGAAATATAGACAATGACACAGTAATTTAAATATAGCTATAACTATGCAATTAAAAATACTTATAAGCATACTATATAACAGGTAACACCCCATCCA
>JAQJVL010002894.1:0-77015 GCA_035578905.1 Stictocephala bisonia | reverse complement strand
TGTAGTCTTTAAAGGTTTTATTTAATTTATTTGCGTTATTTGAAAAAAAGAAGAAGAAGAAGAAATTTTTTTAAATGTAGATTAGGGTAGTTTGTTATCATAATATTTGTGTTTATTTCTTGCCTATTGACGATGACTATGAAATAATTTTAGTTACATATATCCGGAACTAAAAATAATTTCCATCTAGCCTCTTGCTAGTCTAGTGATTGTCATCACTTCTACTTCATATGCAGAAGGTCACGAGTTCAAATCCCGTCATGTCCACTTAACGTTTGCTTGATGTGTTTGTATTTTTGTCTGTTGACGACGTTAGTAACTGACAGTAAGAAATTCCTCAGGCGTAGATTTACTGGTAAAAGAAGTAGTGAAGAAAGAATGCAACTATTGTAAGTTAAAGTTACATGCACGGAGTTGCATGTAATATCGAACGGTCCTATCATTAATACCCGCACTGACTGGCACTGCCATTGTAAACTTCTCATTAGCTCACAACAGCCTGCCGTATTACCTACTCATTGTGCACTGCCTCAGGTATTGACATTGTGTGACTTGTATGTGTGTGATGGATAGGCAATAGTCGACCATGTCATTCACACAGGATCGATCCTTTCTTCGCCGTTAATCAATCCCGAGAATTAGAGTCAATAGTACTGTTAGTTGTCACTTAGTAAGTAGGTATGTCAGTGATCGGATTTCCGGAATATAGATAATTTCACTGTCAGTTGAAAGAGTAGTGTTTACTGAACATCACTATGACTAAAAGCTCTCTTAAAGGTTACCATCAAGCCCGGTTTCTGTAACTGTATCTCGACTTGGTAGAAAAGGCAGATTTGGTTTATCTCAATCTGTTTAACATAGCTAACCAAATCAGTTTCTATGGGTTCGGATTCCACACTAAAGTAATAGTACTTATTCAACGTGTTCCTGACCAATATTGAACCTTAACAATACAAATGTCTTAGAAATATTGCAGCGCAAATCTATTATAATAGTAATTAAATTAAATATCGGATTCGTCCTTAAGAATGAAAACAGATCATTTTTCTTGCGTGAATCCTCCTTACAAAAAACTACCAAAAATGACCGATTCCATCCTCTCCAGCAAAATGATTATTACAGTACCAAAGCACGTGTGATTTTAGGACTTACAATTCCTCCTACAGCTTCGCCGAAAGGAATGGGAAGAAAAGTACCTATTTAGTGGCCTGCCATGTCTCCGAACTGAACTCCGTTATGTAGGGATAACGTGTTTTCGGTGAAACTTCAAATTGTACAACATTTAAAAGAGTAAATAACGGGACAATATTATGCTCTGTTCACATCACAATTATGCAACAAGTTAGACATATCAGTGTTGAAAAGGAGCACAAGTGTCTAGATTATGGAGGTGGCAATTTTGAGCAGTTTCTCTAACAGGTAAAGTAAAATAATACTGATATAGTTATTAATGAAATACTGCAATTGCGGTTGACTTACTTTGTCACACGTTGCATATTTGTAACTCTCTAGATATTGACAGGGTTATAACAGATTTGCTAGTTTAATTTCCGGGCTAGGTGGACACAAGTGAAGCTGTAAGATCTTGTTCGGGCCAGTGAGTCCCGAGCTAGCGAACCATCAATCTCCTCTCCAGAATCGTGCTTCCGACACAAAGGCGTTGCGTCAGCTTCTTCCGGTCGCCGCCTGTGTTCCGCCACGCTGCATCTCCCCCGACTGTCTATCACCTGGGTCATGATGACCTTCCCGTTCAGCCCACAATGTCAGACTTTTATATGATAGACTGGTAACACCCTCAGTGTGTAGTTTGGTTGATTGTATTTGAGTTTCTCCCCATCGATAGAATTCCAAGGAGTCCAAGGAGAAGAGTTGCGTAAATACGATAAAATTTTATTTCGCAAAAATATTTTTTTCTAATTTACATATTTTTAAACTAAATCAATTAAAATTGTCAATCAATTTATACTATCTAATTTCAAGACTACAACACAAAGAACAAACTTTTAACTTTAACAAACTTTGGACATTTGAAATTCAATCATTTGAAATCAGAATGTTCATAAATGCTGATTTGCCTAAAGGTTTGGAAATAAATAATTTATTTCTTGTACATCCTGTTTACAAATTTTATTAGTATATATTTTATTTCTAGTATGTTAAAACAATAATTAGAACATCCAATAAATACGATAAAGTATCAAAAATACTATTCAAAAATAATTTAATAATGTACTATAGCTTATTTACATAGCATTTAATACTGTATTATGGCTATTATACATTAGCAATCATACATTTACTATTGGAAAAATCATACAGGATTTGTTTATTGCTAATAAAGAAATCAGGCGCACTTAATTCAAAACAGCATGTAGGCCATATAATTGTGTCAATTAATACATTATTAGATATTTACATCTTATACCGTATTTAAATAACATTATCAGTAACAAAATTAGTAAAAAGGTGATATTTTCCAAATAATTAATCATACAAACTTTCGAAACAAACTGCCAGGTAAAAAAATAAAAAATAAATAATTATTTAAAAATCCAGTTATACTGCAATAACATGCTTGGGCATGCAGACAGCAAAGAAACGAATAATTGGAAGAAGCATATTGTATTAATGCAAATTAGCTTAAGCATTTTCAGAATAATATAAATTTAATTAATTTTTGTAAGTTTAAAGAATGCATATTAATTTCCACTTATATATCAATAATTCAAAATAATAACTTAGAATAATGACTATGAGGAAGAAGAAAAATATTTAATATTTTTGTCACCAAGTATCGCTTAGCTAACCTTTTAAATTGCTAAATGCAATTAAATGATAAACAATTAATTATGTTTTGTCTTTATCTTATCTTATCACCTACAACTCTTTAATATTGACGGCGGCAACACGTTGTTAGGAAATAGACAACGAGATAGTTGAAAGATTCAATTAACTATTTCGTTATGAAAGTTTAGGGTAATCTACACTTACAAACCGATCAATGAAATGTGCGTGTCGTCTTAATAAAGTTATAACATGCTAGTATAATGTAAAATAAATGGTTCCAAAGAATTGGCACAAACTTTCCCCCATATTAAACACAAAAAATCAAAACATTGAAATTTTGTTGACTCCCAAATATGTTTTTTTGCCATAACTCGAAAACTGGTCAAGTTAGAAACAAGCGACGTTCACTAAAATATGTTATATTTTAACTCTCATCTTTCCTGAAAATTTAATCAAAATCTTTACAGCCTTTTATTGTAAAATTCCAATGTTGTATGTTTTTGGCCTTAAAATTATTAAAAAAACTGAAATGTCAAAAAGTAAAAAAAGTGGTCTGGATGTATTGGCTAAATACAACTACATACCAAACGTTATAAAATTGTATCCATCCGTTTTGTATCCAGCAAACTGCAAACACACACATACAGATATCTAAATTTATTTTTGAAAAAGCCACTTTTTTTATTATGGATTTTTAGACCAACTTGTAAAAGTTTTTTTACAATAATAATAATTTCTCTATGCTAACGCATATGGGGGAAAGTAAATTGATCTATATATTCTACGGACAAACAACTTACATAGTTCTGGAGAAAATACTGCACCAAACTAACCACAACGTACTTTTGCGCTCACGTGTTTCAAGCGAAAGGAATCTGCACATTTTCACAAAGGGGAAAAAGATGTAAATATTTTCCATAAGTCTATTTTATAAAACTTCCTTTTATAAACATGATTATATTAAAAATTCTTTTTAAAAAGTTTAGTTAACTTATTTCATCCATGTTTTCGTATTACTGAATACAATAAGCACAATATAATACAACGTAAACCTCTCACGAAGGACTGGTACTCTGCGTCCCATAATAAAACAATAGTGGACTCCCTCCTCCCTTGGTATTCCGTGTTGCAAATAGTGTTAAAAGGCTACTTACTGTAAACTCAGGTTTGCAAAGCTAGTATGTTAAGCGTTCCATGTCAAATTCATTTTACTTTGTTTCTGGACTCAGGAAGGCTACTGAGATACTAAAATGTCAAATACAATTTCAATTTATTTGATACAAACTCAAATTCTACCCTATGTAAGCTGTCAGATGTGCGCAGAATGAAATTGATGACAATTAAATTATTGTATAAATGTTTGATTGTGAATTTTGTAAATGTCCAGTGATAGTAAAATATATTAATATAATTTTTATTTGTTGGACTAATTATTGTGAACCTCGTTAGATTTTTTAATAATAATTTAATCAGTCCATTATTACATTATTTTCATCAAGCTATACTTTAGCACATTTGTGTAAATTTGCATGAATATCAATTGTCAATAATCAATAACTTATGTAGTTTTAAATGCTATTTTCAACTAACAAATGGAGATTTTGTCGTAATATGGGCTATTTTTGTATCATTAGATGATTGTTTTTGTTCTAACTTTATCTTACATCAAATTGGTTTAGTTATAGTTATAGGGTTTCATAGCACACACTTTATTTGATCTTTGGTTGTGGTATTTATAGGTTTTTCATCATATCTAGGTTAAGTATTTCAACAACTAATTGAGTTACTTCTTCCCACATCAAATATGAATAATGAGGAAGTTAAATTATCGACACATTCAGAGCAATAAAACATTACAAACTCCCCCAAATAAATTATAAAGTTAATGTTTTTTGTTATTTTCACATGGAATGCCAAATCCTACAATGAAGGGTTTATGGAAGTATATTTATTTTCTATACTTTAGGATGAATAGTACAATAATGGAAAGTAATGTTTAATAAATATTCACCAAAAGGAACCGTTTACACAATGTCAATAATTGCCAATTCCCAGTCACTTGAGTTCTTACCAATATGATAGTTCCTTCAAACGAAATGATACCGCTTATAAACTTCTAGCTAAAATGTTTGCGTTCTGTGTGTTGAAGGCTCATGTCTAGACGTTCTATATAAATTAAAACGTACTAACCACTTGCTAAAGTAATTAACTTATCTCATTAGAAACAATCTTTAAATGTTACAAATGGACACCCCTAAAAGCTTCGCGTGCTAAACCCGTCACTCCCTGCACTCGCAACACGTGGCCCTCGGCATCGACCTGTGACTGTTTACTGCAAATTAATAATAAACAAATTAATAAAATAATAATATTACATTTATTTACAGTATCTCCGACAATACATTACACAACATTGCATTTCTACCTATTTATCAGTTTAAGTAATAGGTTATTAATTACCCTATTTTGTATTCATTTCGTTTGTTTTTCTTAACAGCATGAAGACTAGTTAAATAAATAAAATTACTGCTATTGATTACTAACGATACCTTCAAGTCCAGGTGTGAATAAAACCATGCTTACAACCTTTCATGGCTTAACATTATGAAAGATATAACCTCCTCAATGTTACAAATACTATTGTTTACATTCATATAACATCTGTTGTAATTTTAAGGATATGATTATTTACATTTGAACAGCTGTTACTTTTAGATTAATTTAAATTTCTCTCCATGTTATTCTTATGGCCGAAAAACATACTTTGAGGGCTTACTGTGCCCTTCAGGGTGAAGATATTGAATAATTAAGACCATATTGCACAACTAAGAACCAAAGGCAAGTTTTTTTACACCTAGGTCGTTTAAATCGGTAAAGAAATAAGGGAGGTGTTGCGTTGTCAAAAAACGGCTTCACGTACATTGTAAGAATTTTCAAAACTTAATGCTGATTTAATAATTATATCAATTAAGTACAGGACATTTTTATCCATAACTATTTACATTTTGGACTGCATTTACTGTATATAATAATTTTAACAATGTACTGTATTTAAATATCGGTAGACATTTTAAATAATTTGTTCTTCTGAATATTATACAGATATATTCGGATGTTATCTTATTTAGTTTGCCATTCATTGATGTTAACTTAAGTTGTATTGACCGGAATCATATGACTAACAGATCATTTGTTGTTATTTACATATTTCTTTAGATTTGTTTACATTACATTCTACCGAGACAGACAAGGTTAGTTCAATATGTGAATGAATACTTTTGAATGTTCTTTGAGAGTTTTTATTTCAATCCCAGATATATAATGCCAATCTCAGCTTTATACATTTTCGATTACTTCGGAAATCCTATTTTGTGGCGAATCTTTCGACAAATTCCTCGATCAGATATAATCGACGTCTTTTTGAAGTTCAGGTCTCAGAGGGATGAGGAATGTCTCTCTCCTGTGATACAGTTAGATGACATAACACTAGCTTTCATTAAATACAACGACCTGTACTTGGTCACAATTGTGAACGGCTACACAAACGTAATGCTGGTGTTTGTCTTCCTCTACAAATTCGTTGAGGTGATGAAGAACTACTTCCGCGAACTAAAGGAGGAAAGCATCCGGGACAACTTCGTAATCGTACACGAACTTCTGGATGAGATTTTGGACTTCGGACTTCCTCAGACAACGGAAAGTAAGATCCTGATGGAATACATAACCCAGAAGAGTAACAAATTGGACGGCAAGAAAACAATACCTCCAGCAGTTACCAACGCAGTATCCTGGAGATCTGAAGGCATCAAATACAAGAATAACGAGCTTTTCCTGGAAATCACAGAATCGATTGAACTCTTGGCCAATGCGAACGGTACCGTTGTACGTAGTGAGATTTGTGGAAGTGTGAAGATGAAGGCTTTTCTATCGGGAATGCCTGAGTTACGTTTGGGACTCAATGATCGACTTCTCTACGAAATGAACGACTTCGATCTTGGGAAGTCAGTGGAGCTCGATGAGGTCAAGTTCCACCAGTGTGTTCGCCTGGCAAAGTTCGAGAGTGATCGAAACATCTGCTTCATTCCTCCTGACGGAGAGTTCGAGCTGATGTCTTACCGGCTCAACCACTACGTGAAGCCCCCTGTCTGGGTGGAGTGTGTTAAAGAGTACTTCCCCAATAGGAAAGTGCGGGTTTTCGTTAAAGCGTTCTCTCATTTAAATCATTTTACAGCTACGAATGTAGACATCCTGATCCCGGTTCCTTCAGACGCTGATTCCCCGGTGTTCAAAGCAGCTGTGGGATCCGTTACTTACGTTCCGGAGAGAAACGTGTTCAAGTGGTCCATAAAGTCGTTCCAAGGTGTTAAGGAACTTGACATGACGGCGACATTTCGGTTACCCAGCGTGTTCACTGGGGATAGAGAGCCCTCCCTTCCTGTTCAGATCAACTTTGAAATAGCCTTCTACACGATCTCGGGAATCAAAGTTCAGTACTTGAAAGTGGTAGAGAAGACCAAATATGATTCGTTGACTTGGGTTAGATATGTCACTCAGAGCGGCTGTTACCAGATCCGCCTGAGAGAGGTTCTTCGTTCTCTCCAGTAGTTATGACTTTTAGTACTTATCTTTATTTATGATCATTGTTTGTACAATCCGTAGAGTCCTTGAACAAAATATTAAATAACATTAACGTTCAATAATGTTTTTATTAAAATTGTTAAAATAATATAGTCTTAGCCTTGCAAATGAAAAAGGCACAGCATGTATTTTGAAAAATTGTCTAGACCCCATACCCTCTCTGCTCAAAGGAAGTTTTCGGTCATGTTGACTTTTATCATAATAACAATGTTATTTTCGAACCTGACATACGATCACGCGTATCCAAACTAAACGGTTACTTTTAAACGGGGGTTTTCCAAACAAATTGCATTTGATCAAGAATGAAATTGCACGTTGGGAAATTGCTTTGCGAATTCCTAATTAAGTTAAAAAAAATATTTCATTTTAAGTTTTTATTTTCACCTATTTTTTAAAACTAGGCGTACGTATTCAAAATATCGAATGCAAACCCAATGCATAATATGATAAGGTTAAAATGACACCTTACGCTTTTTGGTCAATAATTAACGCAAAAACATGGATTCGCAAATAAAAATTTTTTATAGGGTTTCAAAAAAACATGGCTGAAAGAATCTGCAGACTCTTAATATTTTTGACATCATCCTTCACTATGCTTGTGAAGACAAGTCCAAAATGTTCTGGAGACCATTTGACTCCTTTTCAATCTACATCTTACGTTTGAAATCTATTGGCTTCATTTTTATATGTTATGACACAATAACCACATAAAAATAAACAAAACCTAACACAACAGACAAGCGATTAGATCGGTGACAGCTAGGACGAATCCTGAGAGATTGTTCCGGCTAAACCGTGTATGGTGAACTAACATTCTTCTTTGTGGTTGGTTCTTCGTTGAGAGTGAATCGTCGTCTCGGAAGATTTCATGCAATGAGACCCTTAATTAAGTCACTGGAACCACCAAGGGAAGTGGACTGTTTAATCAACTCAGGCGACCGAATTAGTTTTTTTAAGTAGGCCCTTGACGATCAATCTGCTTGATCAAACGATTGAGTTAATCAATTGACGCACGCTTCAGTCAACCTTAAATCTATCCTTCAATCTCTTGATCAAAACGGAGTTGTTCTGTGTACAGCGTAGAATGTAGGTACTTTCTATTGTGACGACCAAATTTTGCGTTCTGATGGTTTCAAATACTGATATGGGATGTTTAACATTGACTCGAGTTGCTCTTAAGGATAATAAAACAGAGGAAACGGCGGTGGTCTAAAATGTAATATCAAATGAGAAACCGCTTCACTCATCAGCATTTACTGAACTTTCTATGTGAAACGGAACAAGAGTAAGAAATTTTTTTATTATGGACCAAGATAGTTTCGTCAATATACTGGAGCTAGTAGAATCCAAAATCAAGAAAAAAGATACAAACATGAGTGCAGAAATTCCTGCAAGTGAGAGACCATCACGACGATCACGTTGAGATTTCTTACATCTGGCATGGATTTAGAAGATCTGAAATGTACGTGCGCCATTGCACCTCAGACTCTGAAACTCATCATAATGGAAACTTACACTGCTATCATCGATCCATTGAAGGACATCATCCCGGTAATTATTACCATATCCAAAATAACTTATTATATTAAGGAAATGTTAATTAGAATCCAATTTCAGTTCGATCCCGATTGGATTCGCAACTAATTTTGAAAGGGGCCAGCTGATAAGAATCAGTTGTTTGTCTGTCATTGGGTTACTAATTAACAAATTACACTTTCAAAGAAATAGTCCGCATTAATTTGTAATAATGTCTGCATTCAGCCGAAATCCATAGTTAAAAAATAAGTGGATTGACATTTTACTTACCAATCACTAAAGAAAATCCTTGTCTATCCAATAAAATGTTAAGTATATATTCGAGGCCTTCCTTATGGACAAATTTTTCACCGTTAAATCAATAAGAAATAAAAATTAATTTGTAAATATTATATAAAAAAGTAGTAGAGTTTTTCTAAACGAATGTTCCAATTCGATCATAATACTATGAACCACTGCAATTTGGGTGCAATAATGTTTGTCCTACTCTGTTAATGTTATGGAGATGAACATCACTTTTCATGTTTAAAACCAAACACGTCGTGTCAACACATAAAAAAACTCATGTCTGCATCAGGTGTCATTTAATAATTTTAAATTAATAGTACATATGTAAGAGTAAGAAATAAATGAAAAACAAACTTTAAACAAGTATATACAAGAACTAGATTGAATATATCTGAAAATTTTCTTACAAACTATTACAAATACAAAACCATGTAAAATTTTGAATCTACAAAATATTAATTGATTGTTATTAACTATACAAATATTATGCTAGATAAGTTTTCGTTTTATATTTAAAGGATTTTAACTCGAACAGTTTTTTCTTTTTCATTAATTAAAACTGCTGATTGTAAATGTTGACATATTTATAATAATTCAAAAGCATGTAAAGAGCGATTTTCAAGATTGTACTTATGTACAAGCATATCCTAATGTGAAATCTAATTAATCCTTATTACGTTTTAGGGTGTCTAACATCTCCTAGAAAAACACGTCGTAAATGTTCGTGAATACCAGGACTCCTCAAGGGGATTTTCAACTGCTTAGATCGTTGTGGCATCCTTAATTGAATCGTGCAGTTTGTTAATGAATCGAACACCCACATGTGATGGAAAGTTGTCAAAACCACTGCGCTGTTTCTCCTGGCTCCAACCCCTTGTGTTGTTACTATGTAAGTCTTTAACCCAATAATTAGGGGTCCGGTTAGGGCTTTCACAAGGAAAATGCACTGGAAGATTAGCGACGTATTCCTGCTAATGGTTCTCAATATTTTTGAATATCTGTTTTGCTGATAAATTAATCACTCGCTTCTGGAATTTGATCATTCTTTGATATCCTTAAACTATACGTTTGGAACGAATGACGTTGATAGACTGGTTCGAGTCAACTCTTGATCGAAAGGTCTACGTTTACCAAACAGTTTCTGTCGAAATAAAGTTATGACTACATTCAGTTTTTCCTGGCCATAACAAATCGAAATTCAAAATATTATATCTTAAAAGTTTTGGTTTGATAAAGTTGGCATGAACAGAAGTTTTTATTCAAAACTATTAGTTTATATATATATATATATATATATATATATATATATATATATATATACATATATATATATATATATATATATATATATATATATATATATATATATATATATATATATATCAATGAGGCAATTTTTTTTTAGTTGCTTATCAACTCTAAACATGCGTGTTAAAAGCGTGTGATTTATTTTCATTCCAAACATGTCATGCCGCTCAATGGTTGGCATTGACGTAGACAGTACTTTTTTGTTGAGTAAATGGTTCGAATGCCTTGGTTTGTAACAATGACTAAACTTGTTACACTCATTTTCTACTCCTTTCTTGAAGAATTGTGGCGTATCAATACAAGAAAATGCATACTCCCAGCATCATCCTTACGTAAATTTATTTTGAATAATTGTTCAAATGCGCAAATCAAGCGCTGAAAATGGTCCCAAAGAAACATAATAACTCACTCCGACTACTTTACGTTAATGGATTGAAATGTGAACATTTTGGGCTCTCTGTGTTCTTAGTGCGTCATGAGAAAGGCGTGTTTCGATAACAAGAAGTTTTCATTCTGTCAAACAGCTTTTCGTGTCAACAAAATTGAATACAGTCTTAAGTTTGTTTTCGATAATCTCAAATCTGCAAAAAGCATACCAATAATATTGTTTCTGTGGTTGATTTACCCTTCTGAATGAAAACAGGGCCAAAGAGAGTTTAGCAATTTTGTTAAATTAATTTTTGAAGCCCTTTGTTAAAATTGGTTAAATTGAAACTAACTAAAACTGACAATTGAGCAAGTTACATTTTTTTAGAGGTTGTTTTGAGATTCGCAGCATCGATAGAAATATGCCTGTATGCAATGAAAACATTTTTAGAATAGGTCTATGATTCGAGAAATTGTAAACTTCGTGGCTGGAGGGAGCTACATGAATGTCTAAAAATTTTGTACTAAATCAACGTTATTTCAATTTCAGAGGCTAGGACTTCTGTAATTTTATTTTTTTTAATTTTTTTCGCTACTTTCTCAGTGTGCCAATGACAAAGCTAATGGATCTGCACTTTTTTATCTCATATTCTACTTATATGGGGATGGTTACGACAGAATTCGTATTCATAAGGAATGTAAGCGAAAAATGAACTAAAGTTTTAGCAAAATTATTTATGTTATCATCATGGTGTTTAATTTTACATTTTAGTTTGACATTTTAGTAAGATTAGGCCCGTCAAGTTGCGCCTGTTGGAAGGGTGGGTGGGCCCATCAGTGTTAATGGAACATCTATCTACACTCTGTATGTAAAGGAACAATAACTTTACACGATGTTATATATGATCCAATATAACATAGTATAAAGTCGTCTGCAGCGCAGATGAATCCACTTCTTTAAAATTTAACTAATCATGTTTCTAGTAACACTGTAAAACGTATGTACAACTGTACTAGTGGCAATTGCCTCCCTCACTGCTTCAGAACAAGACATTTCTATAAATGGCCAATACACATTAAAAACTAGTCATAGTCACTTATTATTTCAGACATTAAATCAACGGCAACAACAGAAATGTCATATGAATGTTTGAGAATATAGATAAAGGTTGAGTTGTTCTAAAATTGTTGAGATATATTTCAAATTAACTCAACTATGAAACATAAAGAAGACATTTTGATTCTAGTAAGGATAGAAGAACTGAGCCCAAAGTATATTTATGTATATTAGATAATCTTTATATAAACCTGGTAATTCTAAATATGGGCAACTTTATGTTATTTAATCAATCATAGCAAATGATATCGTTTAGTAAGATCACAGATTCAAAATCTGAACAAAGACGTTCTAAATCGTTTGATTTAAACTATAATTAAACTTTACTTAGTTTTAACTTTTATCCAGCAGTAGAGCACGGCAAACATCTTGTAAATAAATAGAATATGAAGGTCCTATGAATAGGACGTCGGCATTTACATCAGAAACAATGTCGTTCAAGATGTACCAAAGTCCAGTTACATAGATAAATTACAATGATTTCCCCAGGAAATAACTTAGGTCTAATATAACTAAACGCTTGTAATGAAATGTCTGAAGGGTTAAATTATTGGAAGTACAACACATCATTATATTTTCTTTATTTACAAACTTCGTTCTACAAAAATATACAATCTCCTATCTTAAAAGCATTTTTACAGCCTAAATCTAGCTTAAGATGATTTGCATTTGACTTTGACAGAATTATAAATAAAGCTACAACTATTTAACGCTTAGTTTTTAATTTGACAAATATTTCGTATGACTATGCAGTTTCGGCCTAAATCTAATTAAGTTTACGTCATAAACACACTTAAATAATAGTAAAATTGAAATTAAGACATACATAATTATAATGGATTTTTGTCAAATTCTGAAGTAAATTAAAACTAAACTAATTCACTACTCGCGTTGTATAACACTTCAGTTTTAAACCTAAGAATATAAAGTAAACTAATAAACAAATGTAAATTACAATTTATTGTTTTGTTTTATATTGTGCAATTCAACAAGTGTGGATTTAAAACTTACGTTTATAACCCAAAACAATCTGGCCAGGATTGGGGGGTGGGGGGGTAACTATTTCATGACTTACATATAAGTCTAATTAAGTATCGGAAGGGTAAAGTAACAACTATGTTTGAATATAAATGGCACAGTCGCTGAATTGAAAGAAGTCTCGTGTTATTTTGAGTTATCCGCAGAATAATTGCTTTAACTAGATGTGACAATGATTTCTTCGTAATGTCGTTGATTATTCGTCCTATTTAATATGTTACAATGGCAAAAGCGAACGAATAATATTCATTGTTATTAATCAAGGTACAACAATTTTGCATATTATACTTCGCGATCTACAGAATATTTGAAGTTGATTTAAGCTGATATTGTTCCTGAAAATCTAGTTCTTATTGAATAATAGCTAGATAAAATAAAAGAATCTGCGTAAAGACCTTTAAATATTTACCTAGCCACGCGTTACACAAGGCAGTTTCACTGTAGTCCAAATACGTTAGTGGAATATGTTCGATATGAAGAACAATAGTTACCTTATTATTACATTTATGGTACGAGGATTTTTTTAGTGTTGCGAACTTATACGATTGTATGCAGTCTTATGGCTGTGATGTGAAGGAAGAACTTTCATTATAATACATATTCAGTCTCTGTATACACTGATACTTCAACAACCACCGCTCACCAGCACTCAGACGAACTGCAGTTGGATACTCGGAGACGTTCGTCTGGAACATATAATTACATTTTAATAACACATTTACTGTATTGTTTCCTTAACATGTTTTGAATCCATTTCACCATATTGGACAAAGACATAGGTAGCCGTTAATTCGTGATTATTTTTCCCTGTTGGGAGTCATGTAAGGGGAGTAATTCATGACAACACTTATGTTATAAAGCATGTTTGCTGGTTAATCCACCGTCACTTTTGAATGGAAACAGAACCTTTCTTTTCTTTATTCTATAGTTGTCATAGATCCCACCCATACACCTACAGTGGTGATGGGTGGTTGTTCTAAAGATAGAAAATAAACCAACGTCAGTATTTCACCCTGCACGTTGTATCGTTGGCTTTTTTAAACACACAAGACAGACTTCCCATGTAACATTACATTAATTTGAAGGATATTTACGAAAAGATTTCTTTGTAACGAAATATATGTTTCCTCGTGTACGTACATTCGAGCTTAGACCTGCAAAATCTTAATAACCAGCCATGTGTTTATTCGCAAACGTATGGTGAAAGGTTAGACGCTCAGTCTTCATTCGCGAACGTATGACGGAGGTTAGGTGCTCAGTCTTCATATCCAGCGAGCCATAAGTTTATTCGCGAACCTATGATGGATGTTAAATGCTCAGTCTTCATATCCAGCCAGCCATAAGTATATTCGAAAACGCATAATGGATGTCACATATTCAGTCTTCAAAACAAGCCAGCCATAGATTTATTCGCGAACGTATGATGGGTGTTAGATGCTCAGTCTTAATACATGGCAAATCATTTAGCTGGCACCAGAGTAGTAAATGTTATGGCAAATGATTTAACTGTCTTCATAGTGGTAAATTGTACGACAAATTATTAGCTATCACTATAATTAATAGCTCGTACACTATAATTAAAAGCTATCATACACTATACTTAATATATGTACATTTTATAGTAAATTATTTAGCTGTCACCAGAGTAGTACATTGTATAAAAATTATTAGCTCAAATCATGGTATTAAATTGTGTAGTAAAGTATTTATCTTTCACTTTACTATTAAATTGTATGCAAATTATTTAGTTGTCATCATAGTAGTAAATTCTACTGCAAATTAACTAGCTGTTACCATAATATTAAATTGTATGATATATTATTTAGGTGTTACCACAGTATTACAATGAAAGGAAACATAATTTACTAGTCATCATAGTATTAAATTGTATGGAAAATTATGTTATATCATTATTTCCTACCATTTTTCGGATACTCTTTATCGTTTTGAAATGTAATATTATCGATAACGCGACATTATCGATTCACATTGTAAACAGACCGACCCCTCGTTTACGTATCGATATGCTACCAGTGTGCCCGGTGACTCGGGGTCGAAGACCGATGTTCGAACACCCAAATGGTGACGTCACAGACAGCTGCGGTTGCATCCACATTATCTGTCTTGGCTATGAGGAAGCCAAAAGAGGAAGGTCAGCTTTCTCTCAAGTTACTACCTCGCCTCTGATGATACTTTCATATCGCAAGGAAAATACAATCATCATATCTAACTAGCAACTCCTCTTAGGTATGATGAGTTCTACCTCTTAAAGTGTCTTTGATTATGTATTTCAAATACTGTATAAATTAAATGTAGTTACTTACATCTTCTATTCGTCCAACTTACATGTTGTAATCCATCTGTGCGCTATGGCAGTGGTTCAGACCACTATATTACGTAATGAAACAGTCGCTGTGAAAGTTAATTAGTTTAGTATGAGAAGTAACTAGATATTTTTACTGTATAACATATGTTGGCACACCTGTTTTGTAACATCCCAAAACTACTTTACTCCCGCGTCACAAAATCTCCGGAACCACTGAACTTAAATTGATGATATTTGTAGGGAAGTTAGTTTATGTATCATAGAGACCTACTGAGAAAGGATTTCTCGAAATTCAATTCCTGAGGGGTAGAACCAACTCCCCAACGTCTCATTTTCTCTATTAGAGTAACATTGGTATTAATTTAGACTAGGGGACACCCCTGCACGATTTTCATAACGGCTCGGCCTACGGCCTCGGCATGTAACTTTTGTCTTCAGTAATTAAACTATATTAAGTAAAATCATATTATTTAAATTCATTCACATTAACTCACTTACTGCACTTGATTTGCACTCTATAGTATAATAATTATAAACAAACAATGTTATTACTAAGCCTATTTCATATGTTTTCATTTTATTTAACGGCTGATGAAAGCATACATAAAGACAGACATGTATTCCCTCTTTTATAATTAACTTGATATTTTACTGTGCTTCTCTCTATGTTTAACCTAACAAATTATTTCGGCCAATTAAGATTTGTTTACGCCGCCAACTGGTCAATTAAAATTAATCTCCATAAGAATAACATTGCAACTCTGACGCCACGTAGGGCAAAACCCTTTGGGAGTTTCAAAAATGTAGCTCCGTTACGTCTTAGAAATCAAAATTATCTTTTTAATAACAAATATTTCATCAATATCGGTCAAGTGATAAGTTCAGAAAGTAAATGAACTAAATGACCCCATTGTTTAATATATAGGATGAATAATTATTTCAAAGAGCTGATACAATAAAGATTAATATACAAAAAAGTCTTGGCTCGTTTGGTTTTCATTGTGAAATATTTAAAGTCATTTCTACTAACTCTGATGTTATTGCATTACTTTGCAACCCCTAAAGTAAACTCATAGGGGCTTCTAGACTATAAAACTTCGTTATCTATGAGAACTGCAGCAGGCTGAACTTTTAGAATGATGTAATGGTTAAGATATAACCACAGAGGAAAGGGTAGGTGATCGTAGATAGCCACCCTGTAGCGAGGCAAGGGCTATCGGATAGCAAATTTCCAATACATTCTTCTTCTTTTTTCGATTTTCTGTTTCTGAGTTATTATCAAAATAAAAAATGGTTAATACTAAAGATATAAATAATAATCTGATACCAAATCTTAATAGTAATTGTTGACCTTTTTCATATAATTTTTTGTATACCAGTATAACATTATCTATTTTAAACCAAACTTGGAATTTTTATTTTATTGTTAAACGTAATTAGATACAGTTTTAATAGCGTTATAATATTGCAGGAGATCTATGGCGTAGAGTCAACATTTCCATTACCTTATGGAACATCAGGTTCCAGCTAGATAAACATTTTGATTAACACTAATGTATTTTTGGAATCCAACAGTGTGCCCTATTATTTCTCATCTATAAATTAAAATATCTTTTTCTTGTTCAGTTAAATCTTTTCAAGCTTAAGATGAGACTAAATTAGTTGCTTCAAGTTGGGTGGTAATCTATGTATTTACTAGGCTTTATTCTATTAATCTTATTACGTTATCTCTAATTTACATCAAAGGCATAAAGTAAAAATGTTTGTGATAAATTACTCCAATGTTGATAGTCGACGTTGATCTTTGATTTAGTTATTTTACTAAGAGGATAATCTATAGACGAAGTTCGTTCTATTCTATTTTTGGAGGAATAGAATTGCCAGTTAAACTCTGAAAACTTTAATAAATTAAATAGCATTATAACTTCCAAAGTTTATCTTGAAACCTGGAATAAAATGGAGAGTATTTCATTTCTACTATAATATAAAAGCTCTTCCTCAAATAAAAACTTGTTTCATAATAGGATTTCAGTTTTATGCTCAATATATGAGCCATTGTAGGAGTTTACATGTGCTATAGATAGTGTCTTATATTACGTTTTACTCTAAAGCCATTCTTGTTTAACCTACTGAGGCTAGTCTCGTGTCCGGCTGGGCAGGGGTGACTAGAGTGTCAGCGAGGGTTGGGAATGCTGCAGGAGCGCTGACTTACGAAGCCTGGGTCTGTTGAAACGAGGGTCCAAGGCAGAGGTTGGCACGTTGATAGGCTTGAGTACTAGCAGTCCGGCCTGTACTCCCGTAGGCACTGGAGGACAAAGCAGAACGGCGCAGTTAGTAAACAGTCTGGTAATACATTAAGAATAATGTACATTGTTGAGGCATAGAAGAGATTCCACTTTTCAATTCCAAAATGTCCAAAACATGCTGTAGTGTGAAACTTACTGGTTGTTTTTGTATTGGTAACTTGCATAAGATTACCAGCATTTTGGATATTCAAAATAACACTAAGTTTTCACTAGAGTAAAACTACGGTCAGTGAAAACTGAAACGTTATAGGAAGTAAAAGCATACCAATTAATCATAAAAAACCTTTAAAAAAAGTAGCATTTATAAACCAATATAGACTAACTTATAATAAATTATTGAAAACATGTAAGTGTTTAGAGTTTTCATATTAATCATAAAATTATAATTATTTTTAGCATTGATTTCATGCATACATATAGATTTCCCACGCAATGTTAAATGTTTTGTCTCTCATTATCAGTTGTTTTGGTATCAAGTGACAGAGCGCTAGTGTAGACCTATGTAAATCTAAATCAGTCTAAACCTGCAGTAGTGGCAGACCTCCTTGACTGGGAAATGTTCGTATTACATGAAATGTGTATTTGTGAGTATTTTAATCAAGGATTTAGGTGTTTAATTTTCACTAGAAACTATAACAGTAGTGTAGCCAGAGAACAAGCGTGTGTGGTACCCAAGAAGACGCCATGAGCTCCACCTACCTATCAGAATGTAGAATAGTATTTTTTAAATCAAATCAAATCATTTTATTTGTTGTTGACAATTAGTAACATTGTATAACAAACGTCAAATTAGCATATTTTGCATTAATAATATTTAATTACATTAGTTGTTCAGTATTAACATAAAATAGCATATTCAATCAAATAAAAACACTTGCTTAACTAAATAATAAAGATAAAATATATAACCAAGTATAAATCCATTTATAAACTAATTAAGTATTTAAAAATTCAGTAATAGAGTAACAAGCTCTTTCCAATAAAAATTTATGTAGTAGAGTTTTGAATTTTGTCTGTGTGCCTTCTTGTTTAATTACATCGGGCAATTTATTAAACAATTTTGGACCTATGTTTTGTGGAAGCCAGGTAGTTCCAGGAAATATAGGTTTATATTTCAACTACATACTTTTCAATCTATAACAAATAATCAATAGTGCCACACAATTATAAATGTAATTGAGTTTAGTCACCAACTCTCGTGGTGACTTAAATTGTCAGAATTGTCACATAATCACTATTCAATCAAGTAACTATATCACTATTCAATTTTATTCTTAGAAAGGTTTTATGTTCTACAAATATCAAGCTCCAAGTACTTAATTTATGTAATTATAAAATACTAACCATAGTAACAAAAAGAATCAAGAAACGTGAATAGCAGTTATAAAAACATTATTGATAAAATATTCTTTGACAAAATAATAGTTCATAGACACTTAAAATGGCAAAAATTCGATTCGAGATCATTAAATATTAAAGAAAAGTTAAGATATTGGTTTCTCCAACAAACCACTCAATGATATTATTTTTATTATAAATGATGAATATTGTCCATAAATGTATAAATGTAACGCCTTCAAACACTGTACAGCAAAATATAGACTTTGGTGACAAGAACTGTCCTTTACATTGTGTGCAGGCGCTTAGTTGTTGAAGTACAGTATATTCTGAAAAGATATAAATACTCGACTGACACTGTCTCCATTTATTAAAAGCCGTATTTATTTTAGCTTAAGCTTAACTTTTCTAAATAACTTTTTATATAAAATGAAGTAATGCAGTAAGTTGAGTTTCTATAGTAAATTTAAAAAATAACTTAGAAATAATGAAAAATTACATTTTTAAATTGGAAACGAAAAATTCTTGGAGTAAAAATGATTGGATGGATGGTACTTCTAAATGCTTAATTCGCAGCTTTGTAAGAATCATATATGACCATAAAATTCTATTTTTAGGCCCGTCCGTAACCTTGCTATCAAATTTTCTATGTTGCAAAGTTTAAGTTAACATAGTTTTATATTTAAGCAGAAGGCTGTTATTGGAGCTTGCCAATAATAATACAGCCAATCGTTTTAACGTAATTAAATCAATATACAGGTCCTCAGATGAAACCTCGGACTACAGCCTTATGATGTTATTGACATGCCGTACACTCAGCAGAATCATGCTTTTTAATGCTGAATTCATGCGTTAGCAAATGCCAAATACATCGCTTATCACTTATGTTTCAACAAAGAATCAAATATTTCTTTTATTGATTAACTTTCAGAATCCGTGAATACAGCAGCAGCTCTTTGCGATCTTAACTTAATCTGACCCCCCCCCCCTCATCAAACCGTGTATCTGATAAACCTAAGCAACAGGTTCAAGGTTCATACTACAACAATCTATATTACTGTAATAGGAAAACTTTCCTTCCAGATATAAATTGCAGAAAAGAAAGATGGTAAAAGGAATTTGTGTATCAAATGCTGTGTTTTGAAAAAAGAAATTTGAAGTCTATGATACGATAAATTGTGAAGATGCCGCTGGAAATATCTTATATAACAACTTTCAAACCAAGCCCTCTCAGAAGTCTTTACAAAAGACTTGTTTTCATACAAAAGGGAGTAAAGATAATACAGACCTTTACTAGGGTCTTAGAACAGTAAACACCAAGATAATTGTCGCTGGTTATGGTCAAGGAAGAGATGTCCTTTTTATCTTTCACAAACGAGCAGTTGAGAATTACAAATGTACCATTACTAGCTGTGAAACTGTAGTTGGCTCCATCTTTAATGCATCAGACTTTGGGCTACTCTCTAAAAATGAGAGTGCCGTTATCATAGGCGGGTCGAATAATATAACTAAGAACTTTCATTACCACTGTACGTGTATGGATGGGTGGGTGAGTCATTACTACTGAATGTGTATGGGTGGGTGGGTGGTTCATTACCACTGTATGTGTATAGGTGGGTGGGTGAGTCATTACTACTATATGTGTAAGGGTTGGTGGGTGGGTCACTATCCCTGTACTATATTTTTACACTATGTTATTTGTGTTACGTTTTTGACACAACAGTATGTATGTATATGTACGAGTAAAGGCTTAAATTACTGTCAGTACTTACGATTGGTTAGCTTATGTTGAAGCTTAAGTCAACAAAAAAAGGGTGGTCAAAAGTGTTTGAAAAAATATTCAGAATACTTAAAAATTCACCTTAAAGAGATTCAAATTCTCAACAATGCTTTATAGATAGGACTTAAGCCATTTATGTCCAAATAATGCAATGAACTCATTAAGGCGGCCGTTTCCCTGCGCGAGAAACGCCAAAACATGGGTTTCTATTTCGACGATTCACTCCTTGATAATGACCGTAACGTAAGACTTGTAGAGTCGTGTATTAGGTGAAGACCTAGATAGTGGACCACAAGTGGGTTTTTGTAAAAAAAATAGACTATTTTCGTACGTTTTTTCACCGTTAAATATGTCAAACATTAAATGTCATTCTTGATGATTTTGCATTAAAAGTTTTATGGTCCAATAGAATGATATATAAACGTTTGCAAACAAATCTAGGAATTTTTTTTAAATTGAGTTAGAAGATTTAAACGCAAAATAAAGAGTTCAAATAGTTGAATAAATGTAGGGATCGAATACTTTTGTTTCATTTTAACATTATTGTGATTCTAGAAATGTTTGCTGCTGGTAAATTAAACAAAGTTCACCTGTAATTAATCGAATTTGGAGTTCCACAGGGTAATGTATTGGGCCCTTTATTGTACACAATAATCACAGCTGATATTTCAACACACCAAGAAACTCTAACTTCAACATTCGCAGATGATACTGCAGTCATTGCTTCCCATCGGAACCCTTTTATAGCTTCTCAGATCTTGCAAGATGACAGATTAAATTCAATGACAGACTAGATAAAACGTTAGAGAATACAAAGAAACGAGAATAAATCTATACAGATTACATTTACACTTAATTTGGAAAACTGTCCAAATGTTCCCTTAAACAACACTCTACAAACTCAACGAAATGATGTTAAATATCTAGGAATTTACTTAGATAAGCGACTGACATGGCAGAGCCATATCTGGAATAAAAGACTGCAACTAAATACATAATTTTCTAAAATGTATTCACTTTTTGGAAAAAAAAATCCCACTTCCCTACTGAAAATAGAATGTTACTGTATAAAGTTGTCTTGAAACCAGTGTGGACATATGGCATACAGTTGTGGGGGACAGCATCATTATAGAATCTGAACATTATTCAACGTTTCCAACGGTACTGAGAACTATATTGCATGCTCCATGGTAAGTTAGGAATGAAGTAATCCACAAAGACACACGAATTGACTACGTGCAAGATGAAATATCAAAGTTTAGTTTACGTTACCTAAAGAAGCTTGAAGCACATGAAAGCCATCTTGCTGTGAATTTGCTGGACAATAGTGAACACATTTATAGACTAAAAAGGCATGACTTCCTTAGTTTAAGTAAACGTTTTTAATCCGTTATGTTGTTTACAGTCTTTAGCAGGTAATCAACCATTGTTATTTGAAACACATCGAATTTATTTATCGTTCATGTATTGAATAGATTGTAAATATTAAATTAATGTTATAAAAAAAGTAGTGAACTGTCAATTACACCGTATGTGTGTCAGATAAACAGGTGTATAACAGCTGTTCTAGATTACTTGAGGAAACCAACATAACCTGTTGTAAAAGAAGCAAAATTGGCGTTGTTATAAATGTGTAGGTAGCACAGAAACGCCGTTTCCGCACTACTTCCTGCAGTCGACATGGAATAAGTTCACTTATGAAAGTTGAGTGCTACAAAATACAGCTGCCTACTTACGTACAGAGTTCAAAACACCTTTGTTAAATTCAGTTGGTTACAAATAAAGTTATTTTATCGAGTAATTACGAAAAATCTAAACTAATTTATTTATAAAATTTAATTACTAATTTCTACAACAAATTAATTACAGTTGGCCCAGCCTTAAGGTGCGCGTGACCTTGAGGAGAAACTAATAGAAACGGGGCAGGGTGGGGGTACTTTTCTAAAAACGTACTGATCAGCTGATTGAAAACGAGAAAATATACTAGTTACCGACACAATACTAACTAATGTTTTTTATTAATTCTATTTGTAAATATTATCCGTCTTTCTAATTCATGGCACTTAATTATTACAGTTTCTGAATGGTCTATTTGGCAAGTTATTTTTGTTAAATAGGTCTAGAGGATTTTTCTACTAGGCCCTAAATATTTTTGACTGTTTACTAACAGTAACATTTTAATATTGATAATTTAATACGTATAAGATTATTTTAATTTAATTAAATAAACAAATATGGTTTTTAAAACTTAAAATTTATGAAACAGGTTATACAGGGTGTTTAAAAAAGAATGACTCGATTTTAAAGAATTAAATTTATTATAAAAAGTTTTACCTAAACAGATTTGACATTAAAATCCTCATAAAAGAATTAAGTTTACAAAAATGCATCATAAATGTTCAATATGTCATCGATTTGCAGAATTTCTTATACACACTATGGACAGTTTGGGTCAATCTCAGCTATTAACTATTTGTTATCTTTGATGCATGTTGAACAATCATGATACATTTTCGTAAACTTCATTCTTCTATAAGAATTTTAGTGTCCAATAAGTTTGGGTAAAGTCCTGTGTTCTAATAAATATAGATATTTAAAATTTGGTTATTATTTTTGAAACACCCTGTATTATAGTTTCACCTTACAGAGCACAAGACAATTATGTACCATGAAAGAAAAGGCAGTATTTTAAAACATGGCCATTAAAATGTCCCTATTAATCAACATTTCCAACATATTTAACAGATTAAACTAGTTTGCAAATATAATTGTAATTAATAATTATGATTTAATTACATTTAAATATTTATGCTGCAATTAGTTTACATTAAATCGTCCGTAATAGAATTCCATTTTGTATTTGTTAACTAGGGTTATCCTACTCACAATATGCATAAGAAAGGGTCATTAACCTCTCTCCACTTTCGTGGAAGTAAATTTATGTTGTTGAGTTAAACCAGAGCATAACTGCGGGTTTATGATGGGTTTATAATGGATAGGTTTACTACGTGTCATTAACCAGCCGCCACGCCACAGTGTGACCTACCCGACCGCAGGCGAGTCCCGCACGGGACAGTCTTTATAGCATCAAGCGTTCATGTCTTACATAACTCAAGCACAAACCGCTTGTCTCATCAATGTTAGCTTGAAATCACATCTGTTAGCTTCGATGTAGCTTAATGATTTAATTTAGCTAATACTGTTGGTGCTAAGTGAAGGAAATCCCAGACTACCCTAGTAATGTCCATGTCGATGGCAACCATTGAGCGGATGCTGAGCATAGAACCAGAGAATATAGAACCTATCACCTACAATCTCCATAAAACGTTGTTCCCCAAGTAGCTCAAAGATCTTAAATGCCCTGTACCTACCAATCACACAGAATCTCCCACGTCAGAACGGTGTCTTTAAATCTCAAAACCCACCCCTACATACTGCTTTCCAGTTGGGCAGATCTACTTTCTCGCCCAATACCAGCTGGGCTTTAGCGTGGAACATTTTTGATGGACGAAATAAGTTCCTTATTAACGATCCGTCAATACCTGTGGGTGGGATGAACCTCCCTCGTAGGGAGTGGACACTGTGAATCGGTTCCGAACTGGAGTGAGCAGATGTAGCTACAGGAAATACAAAGGGGAATGGACACTACACTGTAGATCAGTCGTGTGATTTTGGGGAGTCTACCCAAACAATGGATCACATAGTTACAGAGTGCCCTCTGCGCTGTTTTACGAAGAGATTAGCTAGCATAAATAGAATCAGTGAGACATGTCTTTGATGGCTTGGTGGATTGGATTTAGCTTTATGACAGGAGATCATGTGATATTTTTATTAATAACTTTCAATTTTTCCAAGTACATAACACAGCTTTTTTTATACTGCATTAGTAAATTAATAAATGATAACTGACAAGAAACCATACGCTATATACATAGCAAACGCCTCTGTGGCAGTTAGAAATAGATTATAATTGATGTAAACCTTTATACATCTTTAGTAATAATTACTACGTTTATCTTTGAGGATATTTTGGTAATAAAAGAGGGACTGACAAGGTACTGCTCCTCTCGTCGCATGCGATGGCAAACTGGAGAAATAAATAAATACTTGACACAAACTTAGCGCACTATCGGGTGCGACCTCTGTTTGCGTCTTCTCTGTGATCCTGCCTGGTACGACCTCCAGTGACCTTGAGAACTGTCACACCACTTTCTAACCCCCATACGTGAATTTGACTATTGAAGAAAGTATATGGAGTAATATGCGTACAACCTACACAACAGTAATAATACATAGTAATGTGTGAAATGTATAAAAAAGAAACAGCTAACTTTAAAAACCTATGTTTTTATTGATTGAAGTAACTATAACATATAAGCGGTGAATAAGAGTTTCGTATATTAGTATTAATAAATGCATTTAAACTGCATACAATCTGAAGTGCCGGGTCTGATTCTTATAAGATGCGTTCATTGACTTTGACTGGGAGGGATCACGGAAGAATGTTATTTACCTACTGTATAATAAACGGTGATTTCCTTCCGGGTTGTAATGAGACGTATGGATGTGGAGCGAGTCGGCAACGAGTGGAAAGGCTGAGCCGTCGCACATGTCATGTCTACGGACGGCTGACTCGGGCATTACTGATAAAAAACGATTAATTAATTACACTCATTTTTCACGCTACTAAGCTTAAACGTTTCTCAAGCTTAAATGAACATTTGTATTTAAAGTATTTCGTGGAGAACATTTGTTTAGTAATACTTTATTGAAACTAATAAATACTTATACCGCCTGTTTATCTTTATATGTTTCCCGATTGGACTTGAGTTTTTAAATAATATCAAAGTTAAGTTTGTTTTTCAAATAAACAATCGAGTATATGAGTACAAATGCGTTTTAAAAGAATAGTTAAATTTATTAGTGACGCAGTACTGTAACTCAGCTACTTGGGGACAAAGTGTTGAGGAGATTGTAGGCGATAGGTTCTATACTCAGTCCTCTTAATACCGACATGGCGTCCGCTCAATGGTTGCTATCGACGTGGACACTACTAAAAAGTCTGGAGTATCTATATTGGGTGGTAGTCAGTCCAGATGTTTTGTAGGAAGAGGCCTGACTTGACGGTTAGCTAAAATCAGCCAAATACTACGTTGTTCGGAATTTACGTAAAGCTTTAGGTCCCTTAGTTACCCTAGCTATTGGGCTATTAATAAATAGCTTCTTCTAAGGAGCGGTAAATCTTAGTTAGTAACAATGACTGCACTTGTTCATCTACACTCATTCTCTCCTCATATTCACCCATATGTTTACGCTCGGCGTCTCAGTGATGAATATTAAATACTCTTGCTATCCTTAGTACTAATACGCATAGTTTGACGGGTTCTAATCCCAGATGATCAACTTAAAATTTGTTTGGCCAGTTGTCTTTTAACAATGTTTGTAGACTAAATTGTAGAAAAATTCACGGTGTAAATAAACAAAAAAATTTTCTAGATCTCTGTTTATATCGGCTTAAGTTGGTAACAATAACTACATTCACTGTCATCTACACTCATCACTCTCATTCGAAGTCCATATTCGCCCATATCTAGACGATTTGTGTTTTAAAAATAAATAACTAAATTCCCTGAGTTAGATTTTATTTATCACAGTATAAAATTAATTACCTAGCTAGGCACGAATTACTCCGAGAAAATATTTAATGATTTTGGTAATAATATTCTATAAAGTTTTCTGAAATGATAACTTTATTAGACGAAACATAAAATTCAACCAATTTCACGATGAAAATAAAATAATAAATTTAGTAAATTTCCTACAAAATGACATGCCACATGATAATATTTTATCAACTTTCCTACCCCCAAAAATATAAATATTTTGAAAAAATTAAAAAGCTGGCAACTCACAATTCTTAAATGAAAAGGTATGTCATATCGTACCTCATTTTGCAGATCTTTTAAAATAAAACTTATTTACATTCAAACTATTTGCCCATTTCTAACCGTTTTGAAATTAGAGTTAAAAAACTTTTATTTTAACAAATTTTCAATGCTGAAATTGTATACTTTTTGCTCTATTATTAGAAACACTCAGTGTATGTATTGATTTCATTTAGGTATCAGAAGCAGCATAAAAAGCCTTAGATGATTTTTCTTATACATAAAATACAACAATAAAATAACATAAACATCAACAAATTATTTACAATAATGTTGAAAATTGCTTACTAGTCGGGGGAAGGCAACATGTGCAGCATATATTGTAAAAATAGTGTTTAGATGTATGTTATGTTATTGTTGATATTTATTTATACGAAAAAATCAGCTGACGCTTTTTGTGTGGCTTATTATGTCTGTTAATACCTAAATTAAGTCAATACATACACTGAGTTTTATTATAGTTTCTAACAATAGAGCAAAAAGTATACAATTTCAGCATTGAATATTTGTTAAAATATCAAGTTTTTAGCTCTAATTTTAAAACTGTTAGAAATTGACAAATAGTTTGAATTTAAAAAATTAATTCTTAAAAGACCTGCATAATGAGGTACGACATGACGTAACGTTTCATTTAAGAATTTTGAGTTACCAACTTTTTAACTTTTTCAAAATATTTATATTTTGGGGTTAGGAAAGATTGATAAAATATTATCATGTGGCATGTCATTTTGTAGGAAATTTACTAAACAATTAAAATTGTTTAGCTTAGATATTGCATTGAAAAAAACACAGAAAAATAGAGTGATTTTTGATAACAGACGTTTTTCTATGTTTTGGTCCGCCATTTTGGAATGGTTAAATATTTTTACAAACTTTTCACCAAAACATTTCTTTTTAGATGAGCTTAAAGTGATATACAATATTACACACGTTTGCATTTGAAAATTTTTAGATTTGGAATTTGAACCACCATTTTTAGCATATGTTGTAAATATAACGAAATGAAACTATTTTCATTGGATCCCCTACACGTACACATGACTTAGTGGGATTTGGTATTATTAGTGTTATTATAGCTCACGCCGTTCTCCGGTTATCCATTTAGGACACCTTACGTGACTCACCCTGAATTTTCCCATTAAATCTTTATTGGCTGGCCTAAGGCTTGTGCGTGAACTTTATTCAACGAGTGAAGTACTGACATTAGTTTAGTTGGGGGTTCAAACCTTCGAACCCACTCTCCACCGCCCAAAGCCATAGCCACTGTGCCCCCACGCCGGCAATCGTTAGCTACATTATTGTGTCATTAACTTATTTAAATTTCAATTCAAATGAAGCAATCAGTACTGTGAAGACATTAATTTTGTTTACATCAAGAATGTCAACTAAATATAAGAGAGATTAGAGTATAATGACATTAGCAAGAGGTAGTGTCAAGTTATTTTACTTACTTTCAAACATTTAATAGATGTTTTATTGTTACATTTATTGATGTGATATAATCATTATCACATCTTGGGTGATTTTGCTCTATACTTAATGTTAAGAGTGCAGTAGTATTGTAAATTAGTTGTGAAAGCTTTAATCTGAAAATTGTCACTGGTTATATCTCAAAATGTATCATTAAATGATGTTTAAAATATTTACTGTTTAATTTACTTGAGTATATTAGCTGTCCAGCTTCGACTGTCTCATATTTTACGTGATTGTTTGAAGTGTCAAATATATTTTCGGTCTATGTGTCTGAATGTGATTTTACAAAAATCTAAATATCTCGATAAAAATTTGAGGTGTGAAAGTTGATCTTAAAAAGGTTGTTAACCAAAATTTAAAAATGGTAGATGACAAAAAAATCAAACTCACATATCTAAAAAAATATTGCAAAAACAGTCCAAATTTACAAAATGTGTGGACTACTATATGATAAACAATAATATATAATGTAAGTAATAAATTGTAAAGTTCTACCAATGAATGATAGATTTAAATAAACTACTGTGACTCGAAACGGTTCTTTCAAAAATAATCCTCACATCAATTATGTGAACAGCCATACTTTTGGTCATAACATTTTATTTTTCTCTGTTATTTATCGTTTGATCATTAAAATTGATATATCGTCAGACTTGTCAACATTAGTCCACAAATGTCGTAACTTTGAACTTTTTGTTAATTTTGATTTGTGTGTGTGTGTGTGGGTGTTTTTTATTTATTTTTTTTATTGAAGTTTGAATTTTTGTATGAAATATGTTTAGGTAAACATAGTTACATTTAAATATTGTGTGTGAGTTTTTAGAACAACTTACATAATAAACGTTAGTTCTATATCTCAGGAAAAAAGATATTTAGATTTTTTCAAATCACATAGAGAGTTGTATTTTGTTTGGTTGTTATTTACCGTCTATACGATCATAATCTCATATTGTTTGTATCTAGAGGCCAATCATAATTTAATTTCTCATTTCCTCAAATGAAAGTGGTCTTGTTACTCTCGGTAATTATTAGAAGTTAGTTGTACCAGGAAGTGAGTGGGGCGTGAGAATTCGCCCGGCCGCGTGGCCGTGGCATTGAAAGTGAAACCCCGGCGTCTCTCTCTCCACCGCAGCCTACACAATCTGGCAATGTTTGTTCACTTTATATTTGCTTAATAAGTTTTATGCTGATTTCCATGAATAACATTTTGAATAAAACCTTTATAAACAACCTCGAATCTACGGTCATACTCATTATGTTGAATAAAAACGATAGTATATATACTCGTATTTGTTGCAAAACTAAGTCATTATTTTTGGTTTATAGTATTGTTAGAAATATTTTCTACGTTTACTACTATAATCTTATTTAATGTATTGGAATACAATTTATTGTTTAATTAAAGTTTAATTATGTCATTTTAAACTCATCTCAGGCACTCTTATTTACCATAAGCCTATAATTTATTATGATGTCGACAAAAAATAATTAAAAAATAGAGTTACTTACGTTTAATATCTCTTTTTAGGGAAGAACCATACGAGGATGAAGGGCCGGTGAAGTCTCCACCAGGCCCTGATGGAAAAGAGGGTGGCAGGTACAAATTGCCAGGTCCTGAAGAGGAAGGAGGTGGAGGTCCACTGTAGTCGGAACCAGAGAGCACGGGGGTTCCATATGAAGTAGAGGGTAGGGGGGCAGGAGGAGGCCCGTAAGAGTTAGAGGGAGGTGCTGTGGGAATCGCAGGAGGAGTTCCATAAGAGGAAGATGGAGCTGAATGACTTGGAGGTGGTCCGTATGATGATGGAGGTGGCTTCACGGGAGGTCCACCGTACGATGAGCTAGGAGCTGATGGTGGTGGACCGTAAACAGGTTTGGGAGGTGATGGTGCTCCATAGCCCGAACCGGGAGCTGAAGCAGACGGAGGTTCGTAGACAGGTTTGGAGGGTGGTGGGACACCGTAACTAGAACCTGGTGAGGAAACTGGGGGCAGACCATAGGCTGGCTTAGAGGCGGCATAACCCGTGCCTCCAATTGCTGGAACAAGGGTAAATAACACCGTTAAATACTATTTTTCCAGTAGTATCCAAAAGAAATTAGTTTGGTGAAGCAGGTTCTTTTCAGTATAACTAATGAATGTATTTCCAATTCGCTTCTTTCATACTTTTTGTCATTCAGTCTTTGCTTTTCAAAATCATAAAAAGCATAAAAAAATTATCTTAGATATTTCAACTTAAGATCCAATTAATGTTATATTCAGCATTTTCACTTATAGAAATATTTAATTGTACAACATGATAACATTTTTTTATTTATAATGCTTCATAAATACTGTATAACATTGTTTCCTTCCCAACTATTCAGTCACTGCTTATGTCAAAAATCTCACAATACAATCAAACAATACAATTAGTTGTATGAATTGAACATTATGTAAATAAAGTCTATGTACCTATACAACACTACCATACTGCAGAAATTACAAAGTGGCTATTAATTTACATAAAATTACATAGGCCTATTATTATTCTAGTGAATTTATTCCTATACGAGTATTCTTCTCGCTTTTTTATGATGAATGAGCCAAAATAATTTGGCTTTGGATTGAAGCGCCAATTGAGGGAGACATTAGTTTCTAACAGCGTAGTTGACCTGTCTACTGTGGTGTCGAAAGTTCGCATACCCAATTACTCTGACAGATGGTTCACTCGTTGAATCTAATTAATGCAAAAGTATGTGGTCAGTAGGAACTGACGAATGAAAATTGTTTACCAATTATTTTTCTTTTTTTTTTTACTTTTTGATTATTTCTTTATATTTTGTTGTCCGAGGTAGTCTTACATAACACCATGAGCGCAAAGCTTTTATTCTAATAGGAATATAATTATCCTACTTTTTGCTTTCACGTCTAGACGTCTTCAAGTACAAGACAAGACCGATATCTCACTATAGACGTCTTCAAGTACAAGACAAGACCGATATCTCACTATAGACGTCTTCAAGTACAAGACAAGACCGATATCTCACTATAGACGTGATATCTCACTATAGACGTCTTCAAGTACAAGACAAGACCGATATCTCACTATAGACGTCTTCAAGTACAAGACAAGACCGATATCTCACTATAGACGTCTTCAAGTACAAGACAAGACCGATATCTCACTATAGACGTCTTCAAGTACAAGACAAGACCGATATCTCACTATAGACGTCTTCAAGTACAAGACAAGACCGATATCTCACTATAGACGTCTTCAAGTACAAGACAAGACCGATATCTCACTATAGACGTCTTCAAGTACAAGACAAGACCGATATCTCACTATAGACGTCTTCAAGTACAAGACAAGACCGATATCTCACTATAGACGTCTTCAAGTACAAGACAAGACCGATATCTCACTATAGACGTCTTCAAGTACAAGACAAGACCGATATCTCACTATAGACGTCTTCAAGTACAAGACAAGACCGATATCTCACTATAGACGTCTTCAAGTACAAGACAAGACCGATATCTCACTATAGACGTCTTCAAGTACAAGACAAGACCGATATCCACATAACAAAAAAGTCTAGATGTTATCAGAAAGTCAAATTCTAAAAGTGGATTATGCAACTCAAACTCAGTTCACTTCACTTTCATCGACATGGAATGGAGCAGGCTTCCAGACCGCGGAATGGCGGACGGAAACCGGAAACCCGCCCCGTCTGCTGGAGAAAGTAACCTTGGGCTGGTAAGGTCGTGGCTGGTTGCTCTGGCCGACCGATCTTTCACTGCCATTGCTAAGGTTACCCGAGGCTTGAACTATTCGCTGAAGAAAGCAGCCTTTGTTACTTTCAGGCTTCTTAACTGGAGCGTTCGCTATTCTGCGTGTATCACATTGTGTAACGATCTCGTCAATCATCAACTATCATTTCACCCTTGGGTCAATAGGATGAAAAGAATTTCAGATGTATGTGAATGTTTAAACAACATTTAAGAATCCTATCTTAACTATAACAAAGCAGACAAATTATTACTACTAAGACAGTGTTCAAATTTAACTTTAGTTAATTACTCAAAATTGTGTGGAGTAAAGGTATGTCACTTTGAAAACAAAATTTTTTTTCCTCTGTTAAATAAGCCTACCTTAAAAAAGGCATTGCGACAATATTAATAAAATGGAAGTAAAGCAACCACAACAAAGGTGAAAGGGTTGCAATTATATATATTACAATTAAGAACTTATCTAAGTTATCAAGATTTTTGTAGGTTAAATATTGACCATTTACTCCTTATTTTTATCGACCCACTTACAAAATTAACTTATTATTTTGAGTTTGTAATCATTATACACTATAGTGATGTATTGTTCGCACATTACAATGTAGTACATATTGTGTGAGTTGTTGTATTGTATTATTGGCGTATTTATTTATTAATCCTGTAGCAGTAAGTTAATTATAGGCACTTAGGTTGCCCTCAAAATAAAACTTTGGATGCTTTGGTATTTATAAATTATATTTCCTTAAAAGTTTATTTATAAGTTATTTTTTAAAAGAAATATGTACAATGCACTAGTGGGCAATCAACAAGCTTAGCGTGCCAATCCCATCCCTACACTCTAGAGCTCGGTCTACGGCATCGCCAGGAAACTTGGCCTTAATTATAATAAATTTAGATTTTGGGACAGTGGGGGTCTCAAATCTGGTGTTATATTACGAATCAAGGGAAGAACGCCTTTAATATGATACCTCAGTCGGATTGTTGGTTGAACACTACTGATTTTTGGGTGTTGCAGTGCTTTAGTTTTTCAAGGGTCAAAGCCCATAAACGTCACTAAAATGTAATGCCATGTTAAGATTTATGAGATAAGTTTTATATCTCACTTGGGGGTTTTAATTTAGTATTCTCTATTTTTTTTATTTTCGTAGATTTTTTGTTTTTGGGGTACATACTCCTTATTATTTGCTCTTTTCCAAAATCTTATGGTAAATATGGATTCAGAAAAAATATTTATTTAATTTGGTACCTCGTTTGAGCGTATAACGTCACTATTAAAAAATATTACATTTTCAAAAATTATGTGTTTTGGGGCCATTCTGATATAAGGTGTACATTTGCTAAATGTGCATACATGTGAAGTTTTGAAAATTGTACTTAAGTTTAAAATTGAGTTAGATCATTAAAACAACTTTTTTCATAAGAAATACATTGAAGCCGTTTTGCAGCCATAAAGTCCACCTTCTTGTTTATGAGTGAATAAAGTAAAGTTTTGTACATTTTCCTGGAGGTTTTAGAATGAGAGCTTCAATTCAAGTATACACGTGATGCGGCTAGGGCGACGAGTCAGTCGGTGTGTCACGACATCGAGCTTCATAATATACAGGGTGTAACTGAAATACTTGGACAAACTTCAGGAGGTTGTTCCTGGGGTCAAAAAATTAAAAGTTCTTGTAAACATGTGTCCTAATATGCACAGTTTTCTGTCTGTCTGTCCGTCTGTCTTAATAGTTGTACTGTTTTCTCAGCAACCATCAATGGCAATAATCTATTACATAAACAAATTTGTCGGCAAATTTAAAAAAGGTGGCTAGTTAAAATATTGACGTTAAATTCCATAAAAACTACACCCTGTATAAAAAAAACACAAAGCTAACAAATTGTAGGACATTTAATTATAAAACTAACTATACCTTATTTCTTTAAACAAACAAGAAATGTATAATTTGTGGTATTTTCTTTAATTTAGTTACACTTAAAGTTGGGTTCTTCAAGTGTAACTAGAGACATGTGTTTACAAGAACTTTTTGGTTAGTTTTGATCCCAGGAACAACCTCCTTAAGTTTATCCAAATATTTCAGTTACACCCTGTATATTTTCTCACACCTATATTGTAACAGAATACTTCAAAATAGGGGAAATAACTAAATGGATGTCATATCCCAATGCAATTGACGATAACAGTTTTAGAAATATAGATATTAAAAACAGAAAAGTTGATATCTATATTTAGGCTATAAAAAGAGAAACATTTAGAGCCATAACTTGTGAACCTTTACTTAACCCCCAAACTTAAGTCGAACCAAATACCCTCCTCTTACCCTCGCTCCTCCTTGCCAAAAAATGGCTGACAGTTCTCAGATAAAACCATTGTGAATAGAAAAAAGAAGAACAGGTCACCTATGAAGCCATGTTTATGTTCAGTGAATTTAGTTCATGCTCGGTTTTAATAGGTAGCGCTAGCGATCTCCCTCTCTCTGACTTTTACCAGCCCAGGCTGAGGTTAAATGATAGCTGAGGTAAAGGAAGGCCAAACAGTTATCCAGACGCTCATTTCAAACGAATCACCGTTAGGAAGCAGCACAGGTGCGTGTCTACAGCGAATGCATTTGTTTGGACAATCTGTTTGTACTCTAGCACCCCTCACTCCATCTCCATCATTTTAGTTTATAGTTAAAGTTGGAGAAAACTATACCTACGGCTTCATTTATCATTTTATGTTAGTTTTCTGCTATTTAACCCATGTCACTTCTGTGTAGTTTTTAACAGTTTTTACATTACTTTTAGCATATATTATTAGAAATCAGAATTAGTTGTTCTAATTGATACTTAAAATATTATTATAAATATGTTAAGTTTGTCTTACAAACTACAACTCGCATGCTGAGGGAAGAGGAGAACGTTACACTAACCGGAGCCAGTGCCGGTGTGCCCGTACGAGCTCAGGCCCGTAGCGGACGGTGGGACTTTCACTGGAGTCAAGAGAGCTTTGGTCGCGATGTGGCGTCCAAAGTCAGATATAGCTTCCCCCTTCGTCTGTAGCAGGTGTCCTTTGGCTGCTATCAGGTGACCTTTGACCTTGATTATTTGTCCCTTCAGTGCTATCACTCCGCCAGTGATGGCTTTGATCGCTTGCAGCAACGTCGAGAATATTGCCTTCTTGAAACTCCACAGACTAAATGCTTTGTGATCATACTGGAACAAATGGGGAAACATTACTTACTTGCTAGCAGATGTTTTGATAGGTTGTAGCTTGTAAACTCTGGTAGTTATTTTAGTGGCAAGCCACACACTCCCCCCCCCCAACACACACTCACATACGCATTTGCTATTCAACGAAAGACAGCTACTTATGACACAAATTTAATAAAACACGTACGACTGAGCTGTATTGGCAATAAACCTATTATTCGTGAGTTTGAAGTAACAAAAAATGTTTAATCCGGTGCAAAAAAGATAAGTATGTGGACATTATTTTGAGATTTCTAATAACTTCTAGTTCACAACTTTGTTTGGGCCGTTAATCTCTTATATGTCATTTCAAGTTGGCAATCACTTAGCAACTTATTTTATCTACTATTAGTCAAACTATATTTATTATTAGTTAATAGTAAATTCCATGCAAGTTTTGTTTTCGTAGACCCAATTGCATTGGTATAAATTGTGCTTCAACCGTTGACCACAAGTATAACAGAATTCTACACAATTCGGTATTTTAGCCTCTTAAAAATGCCCATGATTATCATCGATTTAAACAATTCTTATTGTTATTTTACCCAAGAAAACCATAAACAAAAATCACTATAAGTCTTTTACTACAGGACAAGTTAACAATTGATTTGTACGTGTAAGTCAATGTACTTGTATTAATCGCCATAAAATATTGCCTTGTTTTCTTTATATTTATTAGATAATTTTGTTAACTTCATTCTAGTTTCTGATAAGGGTCCTGTTAAATAGCACTTACTTCCCCTTATAAGTAAGCTGCGACCAACATATTTACGACATCGTATTAAGTTTGAAAATCGCAAATTATGCACAATCTTTTATTTATTATTAGGTTTTCCCAAGTAAGGTGTAATTTCATTTTACTTAACGAAATATTGCGTATCAAGTTTAAATATGTCTACAATTTTAACCGTTTAGCCGCTGCGTTTGTTTATCAGGAATTTTTTAAAAATAATGATTACAGATAGTTAAATAGCGATTATAAAACTATCTGTGTGCGTGCGCGCGCGCGCGCGTGTGTGTGTGTGTGTGTGTGTGTGTGTGTGTGTGTGTGTGTGTGTGTGTGTGTGTGTGTGTGTGTGTGTGTGTGTGTGTGTGTGTGTGTGTGTGTGTGTGTGCGTGCGTGCGTGCGTGCGTGCGTGCGTGCGTGCGTGCGTGCGTGTGTTGTTGTTGTTTTTTTCACAATTTTTAAGGGCTATCAAACATTTTTTATTGTTTAAGAAAAAACTTCATATAACAATTTTATTTCGATTCCAAAGTAGTGAATGCCAAATAATTCATGAATTCAAAAGTTTATGAATTTCTCTCGCAGATGCATGAAAACTATTAAAACGCCGCTGCTTTTTAGAGTTATATTAAAATGTTTGGTTAGTTGGATAAAATCCACTGTTTGGGTATGGGTGGGCGGGTGGGTCAATACCACTGTGTGGGTAAGGGCGAGCGGGTGGGTTACACTGCTTTACTTTTATTTTACATGCCATTATTGTCTTTTGTCTAAATTATGTTAATTTTCTCTTTAATGTGTACATGCATTACATTTCTTTGTTATTACACTTGATTATTTGAATTCTTGTTGTGTTCTTGTTAAGTTTGTTGATTTATTTTATTACGGTTGTTTTATTTTCATGGTCAATATTTGTTAAACATTTTTTAATATTTACTTCTATTGTGTTGTTAATATATTTACTTTTTATATTTATTACTTATTTTTTATCTCCATCTATATAAATATGTATTTAATGTACTTAATGTAGATTTTGCTATGTAATCCTTCCATATATAAAACTATAATGGTATTCTATAGCTCAGGTCAGTGACAGATGAGCTATAGAATAGATCACTTATAACAAACAAACAAAAACACCTTCAAACGTTTTCCATGAGTGGGGTCGTTTTCCATAAGCTAACGCGAGACAAGTCGGTCACTTAACTTAAAACCCCTGTCGGTAACGTGATTTTGTAATTAATGATCCGTGACAAGTGGAATTGAGTTGTTAGAACTTTACGTTACAGCTTGTTAACGTAAACTAGTGCAATCTTTGCGTAATTTACAATGAATTAAACTCAAGAGATCAAACAGGTGCGGTGCTTGAGGTCGATTGCGTAACAAGAGAGTGGAGATAGACTCATCATCATCAGAGACAGCACCACTTAGTACATCAGTGAAGGGGAGAACTCTCAGGTCAATGCCGAGGACTATTTGAGGAGGCGGATGATGCCTGTGGTTAAATTACATACAGACATTTATGTATGGTAAGGAAAATAATTTAGTAAGTTAAGTAAATAATGTCATGCTTCGCTAGTTGTGGACTACCCATTGGAACACCCTTGGTACCATAATTATTTTACTGCATTCCTTGATAAAAGTCCTGGATAATAAAAACAAAACAAAAAAAAACAAAAAAAACAGGAGACTAATCAAACAACAGATGACTTACCGATTTTCCCTAATGCTTGAAGTCACTGTTAACAAAACGTGAAAACTAATATTCAAACAATTTGTTTAATTTTTATTTACTTCAAAGCTAAGTATGAAAGTTATATAAAAGTCTTATCTTTAATTTGCTATTTTCCTTACTAATATTTAAAAGAAGGCGCATTATACAAAACTAGGGGACACCCCTGCACGTTTCGCGTGCAAGCCCTTTCGGCAACGATATGTGACTTTTGACTACAAATAATCGTAGATTAACTGTATAACGTAAAATCACAAAATTACATTATTTAAATCATCTCACCCACACTACTTGCGTTGCTAGCTATTTATTAGTATAAATACTCTATGGTATTACTTAGCCTATTTTAAACGTGTTCATTTCGTTTATTTGTTCTCAACATCTGAAGAATAAACGCTTAATGTATCACTTGGATAATGTTAAACATACAAAATAAACATGTTTATTTATTTTCAAAACAACTGTTATTAATTTACTAAATTCAACCCAATGTTAACCTTATGGAGCCATCTTTTAATGATGGTTTCTACCCGTTAGAAGTATTTTATTAGGATGAAAATACTTTAGTTGTCCTATTAAAGACGTAAAGAAACAGCGTTCAAAATTTCAGCTCTCTACCTATATGGGAAGTTAGAGAATTAGTGATGAGTAAGTGAGGGCTTTGCCTTTTATAAACAGAGATACAGAACAAACCTCAGTAATAATGGGTTGAAGTAAAAATCGTAAATAAACAGCTAATTTGTAAAGTTATTAAATCTGCAATTTTAATGATTAAATGTTCTTATCAGATATTTAACTTTTTAAAAATATGATCAATCTTGTTTGAAACTGAGAGATCAATTTTCAAATCGGCTTTTAACATATTACCATTGATTTTATACACAAATAGATTTCCCATCCAATGTTAAATTTTGAGTCAAAATATCAGCTGTTTTTGTGGTCCATTGTGGAGCGCTAGTGTAGTTCCATGTAAATGTAATGCAGTTTAAACCAGTTGTGATTGCGGGCCTCACTAACTAACAAAATTACTGCCACAAATATTCCTAATAGATGGTTTATCTACTGTAGGTTTATATAATCAATGATATTACATATAGAGTAAAAATGCATACAATCCATTTAGAGGCTGCGTCTTATCAGTAGAAAAAAAAACGCCTGTCTATTTAAAAAATATATAGATAATTAAATATTCCCTCAATTTCAAATGGAATGAAATTTTTTTTAACTATAGTAATGGAAATGCTATTTTAACGCATTTTCAGATTACTCATACTCTGTTGTTTAATAATAGAGTAATCTTTAGATTTTTTAATTTTTACCTCGTGTTCTTTCTTGCTCCAACGTGTAGTCGCTAGGACATGAAGTACACAGGCTATTATGTATGAACTGTATAATTCCAGTTTCGTAAATCGTATGGGAGTGGTTCTCAACCTTAGACACTTAGTAAAATTATCGGTAGATCACAAAGATAGTTTAAATAAATCAAATTGATAAAAAACATGACATATAAAAGACCTATATTGTTAAACCTTGCCTCTCAGTTACTTCCTCGTTCTTTCAATATTTGATTTAAAGAGACCACATTGATGGGGCAAAATGTATTTGATTAATCTTAATTAACTCTTATTCAAATAAATAACAACAGCATGTTAATGATTTGACAGTGTCTTTATCCCTTTGTCAGACATGAAAGATATTCTAGTTAGCAATAAAGTAATTTTCTTAGTACAATTTTGCACTTAAGCTGCATTGTAAAAAATTTACAAGTATAGTTTTAAAAAACACTGTCTTTTTATTTCGCAATTAATTGCCAGTAAAATGATATGTCTAGAACCTCCTGGTAAACTACCTGTGATCTTTCCGCGGATAACAGGGTGAGAAACACTGTCTTAAGACATAATTGTCTCACTTGTTGGCTATAATTTTGTTATAAGATAATGTTATGAACAATTTATTCACTTCACCACAATTTGCTTGTATTAACATGTACCCGAGAGATTACAAATGAGATGATTTCCTCGGACAGGTTTTTCAGTCATAATTATAGAACTTTTTAATTACAACGTTTTTTTGCCCGACTCAAGAATATAGGATCGTATGTCATAATGAGTTCCGGTCAGAGGCAATTAAAACTATTATGAGGAAGTGAAAGACGCAATGGGGTAAAAGTGTGATTCACGAAGATTGCCCAACTTGTATAGAGAAACTTTCATTTTACAACTATTATTGGTGATCTGTTTGCGCGTTTAATTACAAATAGATATTAAAAGAAGCTCCTTTTTAATTTTTTTTACATATATAGCCTTGTAGGAAGTCAACTAGATTTACTTACTGATGCTGCAAGTTTGGAAAAATGTACATTTTTGTAGACCATGGGTCACTTTTACTCTTGCTACTTCTTTCGTCAAATTCGGAAACTGAAAATTGACAACGTAGCACGGTGGTATTAATAATTGTTACATTTTTTATCACCTAACTCAATATTTCAGTTTATGAGAGTTTTCTAGCAGAAATGAAAACTATTTTAAAAATACTTAGTGTCAATTAAATGGTGTTCTAAAACATAATAATATTATGATTTCTTACAAAAGAGTAACAAAACTTATCAAATTACTAGGCTTGGAATTTGTTCTAGTACATTTTGATGTTGTTTGGTAAAAGATCACTTACCATTAACAAAACAAGTTACACAGTAAATAGTTCTAGACAGTCATTAAAATTTTAGTTTTTTATGACTGATATAATCGTGTAATTTAAGACAATTTCTTTAAATTTTCAAAATACTCAAGATGTAATTTAAACTTTTAGCACTTCTGAAAACTACCGTTGAGGATAAGATAGAAAAAAAGTCTAGCTATTAAGTTCTTAAAGATTTAAAGACATTTTTTAGTAATAAACAAATTTAAATTATGAATAGGCCCTACTGGTTTTGACACCAGTCTTAAATTGCTTTATAAATCACAATCTTTATCCACTCAACTGTGGAGTTCGACAGGGTGTTCTCGAAAATTTAGTTATATAAATTTTGATTCCAGCTCTAACTTTGTGTTATCAATCGGAAGTGGTTTAAGAGCGGTAAATAACACTATAGTTGGGCTATAAATATAATTTTCAGTTTTTTAAATTATTTATGTATTTATATTTATTTAAAGCTCGTCACATGCAAACTATCAATTACCATTCTCTACTAAGTATACTTCTTATAAGGCTTAACTCTGATAATATTTCCCTTTTATCCATTTTCCTATTTTATTTTTTAAATAAAAGGTCATAGGATTGAAAAGTAATTCATAGTTAGGCCAGGAATCAGTTTTTGGGGCTTCAACATGCTTGTGTAGTACATAATACCGAGCTTTACATTGCCTCAACTGTAAAGTTTTACATGTTCTCAAAATTGGTTAAATACAGTATATACAAACCGTGAGAGGCGGGCCGTAGTCTGGCCCTGTCTCCGGTATATGGTGGTTTGAGGAGCTAAGAGAACCCAAGAGGGCGAACTTCTTGTGGAGTTTGGTGTTGAAGAGACCAATGACGTCAGATCGACGCGTCCTGTTGGTGCTTGGGTTGACTTCGGGGGCGGCAGGGTCTGTGGCGTCCTTGCCGGGGGTGGGATCTGGGTTGAGGGTGGCCGTCGTGTTGGAGCTGACGTCAGCTCGACACACAGCTCCCAACAGACATGCCGCCATTAGTATCCTCAGTACCTAAACAGAACGAGTAGGAGGTTATAACAATAGCCTACACTCAAATATTCATGTGGTAACTGGTAACATAAACGTGAAAATAGGGTAAACCCGGGAGAGACGCCGCACATTTTCAATTTATTAAATATACAGCCCATCTATGCACTTTTTGTACTAATATTTGTTTAAATACATAAACAAACTAGTTTATTATAATATAATATTTAAAAAAGATTTTTAAATACAAACCTTGAACACATATTTTAACATCTAAAAAACTATTGCAATGCGGCGTATATACCCTATACCCCGGTAGACATGCCGCACACCTACGGGTGATATGCCGCGTGCTGAAAATCATAATGTAGGGTGAAACTAAAAAGACAACATTGTTAATTAATGTATTTTTATTGCTTTTCAATAGTTTCTAGAGTTAATGTGTTCAAATTATACATACTTTTAATTTATGTTGAACAACATAGGCCTATGTTCAAATCATATATTAGTATTCAAAGTTGTTTAGCTTTCTTTTTGTTTTCCCTCCCACAATCTACACAAAAAATATCAAAAATGGTACAATCCTCGTGCAGCCAAAACTTGTACGATGCACAACATAGCCAGTCACACTTCTTTTTGGTCTCTTCATAAAGTTCATCGCATTCTTTGCATGTTTCCAGGGATGACTTTTTTAATATTTTAGCTTTGCTATCCAAGGCACTGGGATTCTCGGGATCAGTATATAACTTTCTCTTTGTTGCTTGTTTAGCCTCTTTTTCTGTCTTTTGATTCATCCTCTTTTTCAGACATTCCCGGTTTTCCTTTGAAGTAAGCACCACTGCTCCCTTCTTTGTTCTCTTTGTTGTCTTTGCTGGATCATTAAGTCTTGGAATTGGTGAAATTTTGACCAGAAACTTTGAAGGTGTTCCTTCGGATTTGGATTCAATCTTGTCATGACAACTAATGGATTGGCTGTCTTGGCCACAACTAGTCTGTGTACGATTAGGTTGGATGTCTTTGCTACATCCAGGTTTTGGTCCATTGTTCAAAGAATTTGAAACATTTGGTCCGTTTTTTAATTGAGCTTGAGTAGACCTGTCTTCAGAATCAGGCACCATGTTATCTGAAATTGCAAATAGGTAGTCTGGAAGAATATTTTTGTTGAGAGGAAAGATGCCAGTAGCTCTAAAACCACTTGTGCCGTTTACTACTGATGCTGCCTTTTCCCATGCTTCACATATCAAAGGGCCTACCTGATACCTTGTTAGTGAACGGCCAACATGTTGTTCAACCCAGGTATTGCTAGCAGTTTTAAAATAACTTTTCAATGGCCCGAAAAAAGCCTTGTCTAGTGGTTGTAAAGCATGTGTCGTGTGGGGCGGTAGGCAGAGCAAAGTTACTTCTTGAGCTTCAGCAAGTTCAAGGAGCGTGATAGAAGAAACGTGGGAGCAGTGTCCATCTAGAATCAAGATGTTTCTTCCCGGTGCCTTTCGGGGCAGGAACACTTCTTCAAACCATTTAATAAATATCTCACTATTGATGTACGCTGATTTTTGGTTCATAAATACTTTAGATCCTGCAGGAAGCCCATCTTGGAATTCAGGTTTTAGATTTTTCCCCTTGTAGATTAACGCTGGAGGAAGAAACCTGCCTTCAGCTGAACAACAAGCCACTAAACTCACCGTCTCACCTTTTTCTCCTGTAGTAATTTTATTGACTACCTTTGCTCCCTTTTTAGCCACAACCTTTCCAACTTTATTAATGAGTTGGATCCCACTTTCATCTACGTTGAAAATACTCTGAGGCTTGTCTTGGAGTTCATACAGTTCGATTTCTCTCTGTAGGAGATTGTAAAAGGTGTCTGCCGCCTCCCTACTAAGTCCTCTTCCTCTGGCTATTGATAACCCTTCTGCTTTTCTTATTGATAGTTGTGGGTTTCGACGCATAAAACTCCAAAGCCAATCATATCCAGCAATCTTCATTTCATTGTTGAATTTATGTCTAATACCCAGGGAAACTGCAAATTCATATGCCATTTTCCTTACAGCTTTTTGATCAGGACAAAAACCAGCATCACCAAGTTTTTTTATGTGTTTCACAAGCCTTTCTTCATTTTCACGTCCAAGGCTACCTGAAATTCCACAACATGATTTAGTGTGGTTTATCGTAGGTCTACATGTGTTCAATGGAAATTTACACCTTGAGATAGGCTATGTAAAACTTGACATCTTATTAATTTAGCTAATAGTACCATCCAAAAATAGGCTAATATAAAAGTAAAAATGGCCTACCTGTAGGGCCATGGCCAGCAGCATTAGTGTTACCCGAATCCATCCTTCTTTTCAAGGTTCTAGCGGGTACCCCGTAGTATCTTTCCGCTTCTCGAAAAGATATTTCTCCTGCTTGAATCCTTGTTATAGCTTCCTTCAATCTCTCCGGATCCCAAAGACCACGAGGTTTGGTCCCCGGTTTTCTCTTGTAGAAAGTTGGCATAGTACGAAGCCTGCAATGAATCATATTAAAATTGAATTAAAAAATAATTAAAATTAAATATTAAAATAATTCACAGTTTTTATTCATACGCTATACATTTGTTACCATAAAAGGGTTCAAGTATAGGAAAATATAGGAAAATATAAATAATAATATAATAATAATATAAATAATACTATAATAAAAATAATAATAAAAATAATACCTATAACGTTTGTATTATGTTCCAAAGACCTAAAAGTTATCACAATATTCTTTTATGGAACATAAATGGGTATTTAAAAGCAATAAAATAATGTATTAAAAAGATTTTTAATAAGTTAAAACTGTTATATGAATGGTGCGGCAAATATCCCTTAAGGGAAAAATGCGGCATGTATACCAAATTTGACTGCGGCATCTATCCCATTTGTACGGGAGAGATGCCGCACCCTACAACGGTATGGTCTTGTCGACCAAGATGGTCGGAAAGAGACTGGTACACTCCTAACACAACAAACTGTTGCTGCAATGCCTTATACAGTAAGAAAAACTATGCAGTTAGGCATAGATTACTAATTTAACATCATGCTGAAAAACATTCGGTGAAGAAATCTGGGTCTTACCTGAATAATTCCTTTAAAACTGGCGTAAAACTTGAGCGATCGAAACAAAACCACTTGTACAGTAAAGCAGCGTCCACTGAGCAACTGCAGTGCTCATCTGCGCACACTCTAACGGCAGACACAAAAACTAGAGGGGGTGCGCAATCTATCCCGTATGCGGCGACTCTCCCGGATTTACCCTATCGAAAATATTCGGCCTAACATGTCAACAGTTTAAATTTGATGTCATTTTTTTCACGATATGTTTTTATATAATAGTACTACTGTATCTTCAGGTGAAATACAAAATTATCCTGTTTAAGACAACTAGATTGTAAAATATTGAAAACACTAAAAACAAAATATAAAAAAGAAAATTAATAAATAATACAGTTCTATTTTGTTAAAATAAATGAAAAATATGCCCGTGGTTTTAACTGTTCACAGGTTAGTCTGAATATTTTAATATTCACAGTTCAAGGGCTATAAGTCATAAATTCATTAAATTTAAAGACTAACAATAATGAATCCATCTTATGGAAAGGTTCACTGCAACAAAAACTGTATAAAAAAGAACAATTATTCTATTTAAGTGTTCATGAAATATCGATTAAGATGATGAAAAGTTTCATCGATTAAAACTTCATAACAAACTACTTTCAGTAGTTACGATTAAGAAGAGATATGAAAATATCGTAAAAATCACTTTGAGCTTGCCATGTCAACTTGAAAATTGAATAAGATATGGATGAATTTTGAAATATCCATGGAAATAAGAGATGCCAGTGAACTCTTAAAAATAGTTTCAGACATCGAAGGGCTTAAAGTTTCTAGCGATGGCTGATTGCTATCTCATTAAGAAACATGGGAATATCCCAGCCTGTCGTCTTCCCGACATGTATTGGGTAATGGGGCCACATTCTGATCCAAACCTGTTTTTGGTTTCACAACTGCTTCACGTGGTCCATATCTAGTTCTGAATATGTTATAAAACCACTTAGAGGAGACGATGAGCCAGTTGTTGCACCACTCGGGATAAGCTAGACAAAATAGACAACAGCGACGTTTTACGTGATAAGCCGCACATTTTTTCGTTATATTTTTCAGAACCACTGTGCGTTTATTGAATCTCACAACGACTTCAGAGCGCTCTTACAGCAAGTGCTTGAACTATTGAACTTGCTGTAAAGTGAGCTGCAAAATTCTATGAACAATAACGTGACAATATTATCCAGCCATAACCAAAACAACACCGGTCACATTTCAGTTACCAATATGGACCATTCTTTTTCATATGATAACCTACTTAATTAATTATATGAGCTGTATGCAAGTAAATATTTTATAGTAGCAGTTTTCAAGCCAAATCAATATTTTAAGAGGTGTACGTTTATTGATTTAGGCCACATTAAGACCTTAGATTTGGCAGCTATACAAAATCAATAGTTTATGTATATCCTTCTTATTTTTATGGCCGAAAAACGTACTTTGAGAGCTTCCTACGCCCTTCAGGGTGAAAATATTGAAGAATTAAGACTTAATTGCACAACTACGAACAGAGTTTATTTTTTTACCTTTGAATATGTTTTCATCTTATGATGTGTTTTAATTTATACTCTTTGTTGCTTAATAATATTATTTATGTAAATACAAATATCACCAGCTGTTTTGTTTTAACAATTGCTATTAAATGGCTCGACATTGAAACAACACTCATCTAATGTTTTATTTAATTTTTTAAGTAATTAATTTAGTAACATATTATCTTATACAAGGTGGAAAAAAATATGGAAACGCTTTCTCAACAACTTTATTTTTTCTATAGATAATTTGATAATTGCATTTTGTTTCCATAAAGTAATGATAAGTAATTGTGTTCCATAAAGTATAATTTTTGATCAGAATAATTTACTTGAAACCGTTAAATAGCGGAGAAATAATGTTGTTTTCCACCCTGTATATCTAAATTAATCAAATACCTTGAAGGCCTACCTATCGTTAACTCTTGATTTTGTATACCTGCCTAATCTAACGTTCGTATGTGGTCTAAATCAATAAAAGTACTCACACACCCCTTAAAATATTGATTTGGCTTGAAAACTGCTATCATAAAATGTTTACTTGCATACAAATTCACATATTTGATCAATTAGGTTATCATATAAACAAGAATGATTTGGAATGGTAATAACACTTCTACATATAGTTAGTTATACTTGAATTGTTTAGTTAGGCTAACGCAAAAAAAACATATCTTAACTAAGAGTGAGAGCTATGATACAAATCTGTACCAATTTTCTAGTTCATATCTAAGTCCCTTTGGAAGACGCAACATTAAATGCCACGAGCTAATTATGAATTATAACTGGTCCAAGTTTGTACCATTCTGAATTTATCAAAAACATCAAACGAACAAAAACGACAAAAAAGATCGATAGTAATTTAACAGTACATCAGCAGTTCTTTAAAGAAATTGGCACAACTCTTTACAAACAGTTCTATCTATGTTCCAGATTACGTGGGGCTTTAATTTAAATGATAAAAAGATAAATTAACTTAATTGTGTGGTAATTGAAATTGAAACAGTATACATCATTTCTTATAACCAGTAATGCCCATCATTTTTTGTTGAATTTCGAGCAAAAGCTAAAAATGATTGAAAAAGGCAGAGGAAAATAAATTGTCAATAGTATAATATGAGATTTTTAATGTCTCAATATATAATAAATAGTACAGAAAGTATTACAAAAAAACTACTTAAATTCTGGAGGAGTATTACATTATCGACTGGTTGATCAATGATCAACCTATGGAAACGTTTTTTTTTTTTATTTATTTATTTGTTTATCTCAATAAAACATTAGGAATTAAATGAGCAAAAGAAATAATCGTGATGGAATATAAAACTCTACTAATGGATGGAATGATTCAAAATTAAGTATAAGCTGCAGCTCATAAGTTTCATCTCGTAAAACCGGTTGTTACATGAAACGAATTTCACACATCACTGAACAAAAGAATAAAATAGAATCCATTTCAGTAAACCGGTTTTGTTGGTATTTGAAAAAATGCATTTCAATTAAATCCAAAGAAGATATTTAATTGATTAATAAGGCTTTTAAGGAAATATGTGATAAATTCTATATTTTTTATATACAATGAGCTAACGTGCCAATCAACTAAAATCTGGGCCAACTTTTTTAATGCGCCCTATTTCCTTAACGTGTTACAACGCTTTCTGCGTTTTCACGACCTTAATTCAGGATCTAGGATTTCACGTCAGTTTTATTTAATTATTTCTCCGAATAACTAACTCTAAGTAACATATAATATATGCTGCTATATTACAACAATAAGATACTGTGCAAAAGTATTTCAATGTTGACGATCCGGCCTGTACTTGTTCAGTTGACAAAATTACTTAAGAAAGTTTTACTACAATAATTATTCTAAAAATTTTGAAACTAATGAACAACAAAAATAAAAACTCACATAACATCCTCACTCAAGTTCTTCAAGAAACTATCAACATTCAACTTATCAAAACTGTCACATCTTGGCTGACTCATACATACAATGAACTCTGGATTTTACTCGTGTATGTCATTAAATGCTTCTACCAGATACTAATTTACTGTACGGTGTACAGTGAATTGTCGTATATTCAAGCGGCAGGTTTCTTAGTTTACTTAGATGCCTTATTTAGCCAAGGAAATTAATTTCAAAAGAGGCCTGGTTTACGTAATATGTTGCCAAGTGTTAGGTTGTTGAGAGAGAAGGACAAATTGCAAAACGTTTGGGTAAAAAGGAAGGTCGGGGGTCTATAAAAGAGGGGTCTAAAAGGTGTAATAACTGGTTTACGAGATGGTGAATCGCCAAGTCGTTAGAATTTTTTTAAGGAAGAGGGTTTCTTTAATTTGCCTTTTCCACCAAGGTGTATTCCATTAATAGACCATTTGCGCCATCCTATTCCTAAATGTTCCTTCAACAAATCATCTCAGAACTTTATATAAATCAACTTCTGTCTAGCTCACAGAACAGTTAATTAGGAAATGTAGCCTTTTAAGTAACTACTATGTAAACAGAGGAGGAATAGTCAGAAATAAAGGGTAGCTACAAATCGGCTGTTAACAATAAGTTTATGGAATATCCAAACGGAGAATAAAAAATAAAATCCGTTTTTTATTGCAGTAAGTACATATATAAATGCATTTCAAAAGTCAGAATGGTTTTAAAATAACTATAATTTTGTTATCAATCACTCTACAAAATTCACTCATACAAACAGATTTAGAAAACATTCACTCTTTCAATTAATCCCACTTCCAGCATCGGTGTCAGCCTGACAACTATACGGTCTACCAGTTGTTTGACAAAAACTCGTCCAAAGCATAAAATGAATGACTGGATAAAAAGCCTTTAAGGCAATTTTTAAAGGCTTTCGGATTTGCGGCGATTTTCATAGAATTGGGCAAGCTGTTGTAAAGACGAACACCTGCTTCTGAGGGCAAGTGCTCAAACGTTACTGTTCTGTGTCTCCCAGTCCTGTAGTTGTCTCTGCTTCTTGTGTTATATTCGTGTATGTCTGGCCCCTGAGTCAAGGAGCATTTAGAGATGAAAACAGTTGTTGTTTGGAGAATGTAGAGGCAGGGTAACGTTAAGATCTTCAAATTTTTAAAAATTGGCCTGCAAGAGTCTCTGTAGTTGACTTTTGCGATTATTCGTATTGCCTTTTTCTGTAGCCTGAACAATCTAAGAAATTGATTGTTCGTACAGGATCCCCATAACACTACGTCATAAGCTAGGTGATGGTATATCAAGCCATAATACGCCATTAACAGGACCTGAATAGGGCAGTATCTGGCTAAAGACCTCAAAACAAATATGCCTGATGTTAATTTAGTGCACACCACGTCAGTATGGATATTCCATGTCAACCCTTGATCTAGGTGTATTCCAAGGAATTTCAACGTGTGAACTTCTTCAAGCATAGTGTCTTCCAACATTACATTGGGGCTCCTTTCTAGGCCACAAGGACGATGGAAAATTTTAAAAAGTTTGATTTTGAGTATTTGTTTTAGGTTGAGGCTCTTGAAGTGTTGAATGCATTTATTCAACTCTAAAAATGCTTGTTGATAAACAGGAATATCACCACTGGCAGGAGCTGCTGCCAAGAATTTGGATATAGAAACATTTTGTAGAGAAGCCTGATGGTATATGTCGACCTATGGTATATAAATCATTGGGCAGAATAGTTTACCAGTGTAGTTCTTTGGGTGCTTGTGCTATTGGACTATTTACATTTGTTTAAAATCATATTTTCATACAATGGGGTTACCGGCTATACCAGTATTACCTTTATGTATTTGTTATGTAATTATGTATACCCTTATGATACCCCTTCTTCTAATTTAAGAGAGATGTTTGTGGTTAGAGTGTTGTCCACAAGGAGAGATCTAGCTTTAATTAGTTTTGTTTGTAAGTTGTTTAATAATTCCATTGATAGTCCGTATTTACTAAGTATCATAGGTTTACATGTACATATTTTTAGAAAATTTAATTTATTTACCTTGCCTAGATGTGGAACGGTTTCACACTATGATTTTCCGTTATATAAGACACTAAGATTTCTTAATTTAAATCAATTTACGTTTGATATTTTTAATGATAAGTTGAAGAGTATTTTAACAAAATGTAGCAACCTTTTATTTTGAATTTACTTATGGAGAAGTATATGTATACTATGTGTTAATTTTGTATTTTACCTCAAATATAAATAGTTCAATAATTTATATTGTGATTTGTAATAAAGTAAGTTTGATGTTGTTTCTTTTTAGCTGCCAGCAGTTTAGTATGATTGTTTAATTTAAGAAGTTTAGGATTAAATTATGTTTAGTTAAGATGGCTGTTTTGAGAATATGTAAATTATTATGTACAAGAGTTTTATAAGTATCATGTTCTGTAGCTGTCATGTAAATCTGAAATAAATTAATAAATTAGTCATGAGTGTTTATGATAATTTAATTATGGATTGTTTGCGGTAAAGAGATGGTATACAAATATTGTTAATATATTTGTCCATTTATCTCCTCCATTTTTGAACTGTGACGTCACTGCAGCAATGCATTATGTCGAGTCTTTGTCTAAACGAATCGGAATTAGTCTTTCGATGTCACAAGAAAATTTGATTTATTGGTGTTGAAATGAAAATGAATCATGAATACGACTGTCAATGGGTCGAATATTAATGCTAAGAAAGTAGAAATTCGACCCATTTAAACTGATACTTACTTAATATTATTTTTTCTTTCTTTTTTTCAAAACTTCACTCGCCAGTTGACATGGGCCTACAGGCCTGTGCGTCAACTTTATTCAACGAGTGAAGTACCGATCGTTGGCTCAGTGGGGATTCGAACCTTTGATAATGCCCTCCGCAGTCCGAAGCCTTATCCACTGAGCCACCACGCCAGCAATAATTAGTTAATTAAAAAAAAAGGAAATTTAATGAACTTTAGTTATTAGTGTTCATTAAAACTAATATATTCTGTAAATCAGAATAAAGTCGTCAGTTTTAGGCGCAAAAATGTGCTTGCAACTAATCATAAAAAAATATTAGTTTTTTTTCACCATCAATAACATTATTTTGATTTTCACTACTTTCTGGATCACAATATTCTTCCTTATCAATTCTTTTTCTTGCTAATAATCTTGAAATGGATCCTTCCTTCCCAGTGACACATTATAGTCAAATCTAATGTACTTTGTATCGATACAAAATATCGAATTGGAATCAGTAGCGCAATGTCTGTGTACATCCAGTCATAACCGAATACAGTGAAAACTCAATCAACCGTTACTATTTTAACCGCCGTCCTTTTGTTATAAATTATCGTTAAAATATGCGTTTCGTTATTTATAATTTTAACTATAAAAGTCCTCCCATATAAATCTAGTATCATACATTATATTACTAAAATTTAAATTGAAAATTTTGAGTTTTATATTATTTTACGAGTATTTATCTTCAAAATTCATTGAAATTTAATCACTCTTAGACGTTTATAATATAAATTCTGCTATGTGTATTTCCGATTAACAACTGATTTCCCGGTTCCGAGGGTATATTGTACTGTATTGTTGTTATTGAGATACCTGAAATTAACATTTTTAAGTATATTTACAAGGTTTTCCATCACAAGTAACACATATCATTACCCAAACTAAACCTAATTAGAAAATTGTGTTAGTTTTAGATCTTCGGTAAGTTTTTATTTTTTTTATTTTATTTTTTTACAACCGTTTCACCCATTATGTGATATGGCATCCGCCCAACATAGAACATCCGCCTTCAATAACCTGCCGTCACAGGTTGGCGTCAGGGTGTTAAACCGACTCCCAAACAGCTTAGTAGTTGTGGCCGATAAAGCCACGTTTAAGAGAAAACTCAAGCAGCTATTGATCTCGAGGTCGTTCTACTCGGTGGGGGAGTTCATGGCCCACCGTTTTACGGATGGGCCGCAATAACCAAAATATTTTTCTCGGTAGTATCGCTGAGTCTACCTTAGTGCTATCAGCAAATGTGTAAAGAATACTTACCGGAATACCTTGTAAAACCTGAGAACTGCTCAGTCTCATCAATACCGCTGAGGATGCTACATCACATCATGTGCGGTTCCATCAAACTTGCCTGGACGCGGTTGTCACTGTTTAACAAAACAATTCACAAAGTATATCAGGAAGTTTACTTGTAAAGGAACCGGCTTATAAGAGTTACACATAAAAAAAGTTATTTCTGGGTCTCCCAGTCATCCCTACCGATGGATTTAGTTATAGTTTTTAATTGTTGTAGTTTTTGCATTGACATGCTCACAATTTGACTGTTTTAGCTCTCCTTCACGGTCCATACCTTGGCACAGTGACATTGTCAAATGTGTGGTCGAGAAAGTGTCCAGTGCTGACGACCCTCCCAATTATCAGCAGACGTTTAGGACAAATAGAAGTGACGCAACGTTGACTAACAACTGGACCATTAGAAAGTGGGCTGTCATTGTCATAGATACATACATACATCTTTTTGACTGGCTGAATTAATGGCAAGAGAAATCAATGGAAACCCCGTGTGATTGTCGTCTTCTCTTACTTGCCATTTCAATTGAAGAATCTACAGAATGCAACTGTAGTATCGTTTGATATTAATGGATTATATATCTACTTATTGGTTACATAAATGACCAATTCTTATTATAAACGAGAAATACAAATCCACTTTGTTCGTTATCAATTTTTTTCATGTGCTTTACTGTTGGCTGCTTGTTTACTTTATTGCTATTGCTGAATATTTACCAAGTCGGCCTATATTGTTGAAATCATTGTTTATTTTTTCGGCTACACAGCCATGTTATTGTCCAGCTTTGCCATTTTGTACCAATGTATTGCATTGAATAATGTTACGAAATTACATTTTTCAGTGTTATTTGTATAGTATTTTACTGACTTTTTTTTTTAAGCATGAAATATGACCAAAGTGGTCTGTTGTCAAAACCAGTGTAACATTGATGTAAAACTCCCCATTAAAGATATACTTTCACTCAAGAGATACATCTTATTTTTTGCCCATACGTTGATCATATTGTGGTTTTATAGTCTATATATTTATGTAAAACTCCCCATTAAAGATATACTTTCACTCAAGAGATATATCTTATTTTTTTGCCCATACGTTGATCATATTGTGGTTTTATAGTCTATATATTATTAAAGATATACTTTCACTCAAGAGATACATCTTATTTTTTGCCCATACGTTGATCATATTGTGGTTTTATAGTCTATATATTCATGTAAAACTCCCCATTAAAGATATACTTTCACTCAAGAGATACATCTTATTTTTTGCTCATACGTTGATCATATTGTGGTTTTATAATCTATATATTTTCGATAACGATTATGGCAGGTCTCTGAAGATGTTTAAATCACCAATAGTTCCTGACTGTATGTTTTAACTCACACACAGCTAGTTTAGTCCCATTTATCTACTGTTGCATGTTTGAGCCCGAGGGATGTTTCGGACCTTTGAGAGCTCAACTGACCGATGTAATTGGTCAGTGGGTCCATCGGTAGTGATGACTGGGAGACCCAGAAATAAATTTTTTTTTTTTGTAACTCTTATAAGCCGGTTGCTTTACAAGTAAACTTCCCGATATACTTAGTGAATTGTTTTGTTAATCTGCCTAGACATGTTTTTTTTTTTTCACCCACAGAGTATTCATGCTTTTAAACATTTCTGGTCTAATAAAACAAAAACAAGATTTATTATTAAGATATTTTAAATTTTACATTTCTGTACTGATATATTAGCAATTCACTTCAATGTGATTGAAGATACACCTACACTGTTCCATAAGTTTAGTAATAAAATGCTTAATAACTGTTTAAGGCATTGTTAAATGGCCCAACACTACTGGATCCATCATTGCTGTCATGACACGTTACGACAATATTTGTATTACAGTAAAAGTACACAATGCACAAATATTTTGGTGATCGGTTTCGGAAAACCACGTTTACCCTCCTCAGACCAGAGGGATTCATAAAAGAATTATTGTAAGTGATCCAATGAGGTTGAGCAAAAAAGCAATTGCATTTTTTCCAACAGCAAAGTAAACATACAAAAATTTTAATAAATAAACTAGATTAAGTGTGGGATAAGCTATGGGGAAAATTTCTTAATTTTTGATATGTTAAAAGAGCTAAAACAACAGAGAGAATAGTCACGTTTAAGAATGTTATAGACTTTTGAAAATGTCATCGGAACATATCAGTTATGTTTTTTTTAAGTTATTTTCACTAATTTCCATACTTACAAGACCTATAATTTTTTGTTATTGAATTGATCAAAAATATAATTATTTTTAACACTATTTTGAGGCCTTGATTTTTGTGAACTTATATAATATTAGTACGTCAGATTGTTTTATTATTCAGTATGATTTTAAATAAAATTCGTAAGTCTGACTTGAAAAGCTTAAAAATGATTACACAAAAGTTTTTTCTGCTATTGAAGATTCATAAGTGTTTATGTACTTTGATAAACTGTATAAATATTATTCACTTAAAAAGCTATCTGGATCTTTAAGCTCGAAACATTTCTGCAATCACCCCAACTAGATATTATTGTTGGTTAGTTTGATTGTGTAATAATTAAAAAAAAAAAATACGCAACCCACTAGTATTACGTCCAAACTGACATTATCGATAAGAATTGTTCTGATTGAAGAACAAATATTTACGCCAAAAATGACGCAAAAAAAATGAATTACAACTTTTAAGAATGATTCTTCTAAGATTGATTTGATTTCCGTCAAGAATTAGGCTAACAGTTTAAGTCTAGGAAACAAAAATACTCCTTATTATAAAAATTTTTTTAAAAATAAAAAACTTTAGAGAAGATGATCTTGACTTCGTTTGCCGGAAATGTTAAACCTCTTTACATGAAAGGAAATTACAACAAATATTTAAAATTTTACCAGTTGATCTTCTCCACGACCGGATTTGACCTTGGATCAATTTACAGTGACATCCCTGGGATCTCCCGATCAGTCGTTACATCAGGTTGCCACCATTGTGTGAAACACGAGCGGTGACTATAGAAGTCTATCTACGGGTAGGCCATATACTGGCATTGAACTATATACCATTGACAGCCACAATGACGTAATGTGACATGGGAACGATGTGTTATGGAACACGCGACCGGCATTACCCATCATGTCTAGGGATGGCAAATATTTTCAACATATCGATATATCGCTAACTAAGTATCGATATAACGATAGTATCGAAAGAAAAATATCGATATATCGGATAACCGATATATCGAACTGTTGATGAGTTGTCTGTTTAAAACTAAGCACTAACTTTATGTCTATTTAGAATAGCCTGCTGAATGTAAAAATTAAATATATTTATCTCCACAAAATAATTTGTGATCTATGGGGTGAATGAAAAAAAATCAAAATAAGAATAGTAATACCTTTAGTAATTATTATGTAAATTATAAAAGAATAATTTAATACCATTCTTATTTTTGTTTTTCACAATTAAAATTGCCTTTAGGTTTCTTATAAACGCTAAACTTCCAGCCACTAGTCTACAATAAACTGCATTTTAGTGTGTTAAACTCACGTAAAAAAACTAAATAAAGTTACTTTATTATTCCACCGCATGTTTTTTACGCATGAGAGGCAATTTAAATGTGTTTTTTTTTTTGGAATCGTAATGATTTTGAGGATAGAATAACGTCAATATTTAGTGATATGATATATCGGACCAAAATATCAATGTAGCCTATATTATCGGAAGACAATATCGATACTGAAATATTGATGTATCGAAACATATTTATCGATATTTCCGATATATCGATATATCGTTGCTATCCCTAAGCATGTGCTGCATTCTAGCGTCAAGTTGTCTAGTCTTGGATAAGCTGTTTACAAAAAGTGTAGTTAAAATGTAAAAATCTAACTCTTTATTTAATTGCTTAAAGGACATTACTGAAATCTTACTACCTCTAAAACGTTTAACTCATAAAAAGAACTATTGGATGTTTTTCTTTTCTTGTATAATGTTCTTTCTTTTGTGAATCTCTCTGGTCTGAAAAAGGTGAACGTTGTTTGTCGAAATCAATCAACATAATAATTGTGTTTTTGTATTTATATTGTAGTATATTTGTGCATGTTGTGCTTATATAGTAATACTAGGGAATGCCCCTGCACGCCTCGCGTGCCAACTCCAACTCTCCCTGCGCTCGATATACCTCTTCCTTCGGCCTCGGCATGTGACTTTTGACTACAAATAACAGTAGATTAACTGTATAACATAAAATCACAATACTGAATTTATTTAATTCAATATTTATTTATTTAATATAAATACTCTTTGTTTTTGTATAACAGCTGAAGATTAAACTCTATAATAATAGATAGGGTAATGTCAAACATACAAAGTAAACATGTTTATTTATTTATAAAACAGCTGTTATTAATTTTCTAAAATCAACCCAATGTTATTCTTATCTAGAAAAAAAAGAACATTTTTAGGGGCTTTTTGTACCTCTTAGGAGTTGTATTTTGAAAAATGAACTTTAGTTGGCAGGTTTTAATTTTGTTTTAATAAACGAGTTGTTTAAAATTGTAAGTCTTTGAAAAATTGAGAATTATTTTAAGTCTTTAAAAATAATACTGCCTGGTCTTCTACGATCCTAAGTGAGTATATTCTAATTCTTAACATCATCCTAACGCACAGCAAAGAGGAATAACCGATGTACAGCCCTAAAAAGCTGTGACTAAGAAGAATAGAAATCAATAGATCCGCAATTGGCTCAGGGTTGGTACATAATCTCTAGAATGACATTTATGTGGGTAACTAATTTTGATCTACTGACACTAAGGTCCTTCATTGTTGCCAAACCACATTATGTGGTCTTGTAGTTATTAGTCCTAATGATGAATTTTTGATTGAGTTTTTAAGCCTTGCCTTTTAAAAACCGAGAAGTTAGAATTTAGTCCTCTGACAATTTCGGTGTATTCATTTAGGCTCTGAGAATCAATAACTCGAGGAGAATTTTTACTAATTTGTTTGTATGAAGGTCAGACACTTCCTGCAGGATGGCTATTGCTCAGGAAAATTAACTGATTGACATATCAGAATAGAAGAATATTGTATTACCAAGGAAGTGAAGTATGACAAAAATTCGTCATATTCAGCTATCTCACAATTCCGTATTTAATAAAAGCCAATTTAGTAGTTTTAGTCAGTGAAGTTTGTGGAACTAACCACAGAAAATATGCTCGATGGAAAATCCCAGGAGTTGCATTTGATCGTGGCGTGTGAAGAAGATTGGGATCGAATATGGATGATTGCTTGATTGATGGATAAGTGTGGATGACTTGTGTAGTCTAGTTACTAACTGAGTTCGACTTTTCCTCAGAAGTCGATCGTAAGGGACCTACATCTTTACGTGGAATCCAAGCAACGTAGTATTGGTCTGATTTTCAACTAATTGACCAGCCTGATGCACAGTTTTCTCCACTACGCAACATCCGAACACTGATTACCATCCAACATGGATAACCCAGACTTTTCTAGTAGTGCCCACGCTGATGGTAACCATTGAGCGGACGCCATGTCGGTATTAAGAGGTCCGAGTATAGAACATATCACCTACAGTGGGCCAATGGCACATAGGGCTGGAACTGGGAGTGTCATGTAAGTTATCGAATTTCTAAGGATTGGTATTATAGTCTTCCATAACAATAATAGTAGCATTTCCATAACTTAATCAGTTATGAACTGATTTATATCTATAACTTTTTTTAATAGATTAATGTGCACGAATCTATTTTTAAAAAGTTGTCTTCACGAGCGAAAACTTGTACTATGTGATTGCTATGCTGATTGACGACGGTTTCTCCTGATCATGGGTTTTTTTCCCCCAACTTGTCAGCAAAGTAATGGCACTGGAGAAAGCGCCTAAAGTGTTCCTGTTGTAGCCTTATTAAACCTACTATTTATTTTTGATATGTTGAACAACTTAAATGAGAGATTAAAATAAAAATTCTTCAAGGATAAAAATTTTCTTTATTTTTCTTCTTATAAATAACTTCAACAAATTAAACTGGTTTCTTCTTAAAATAATAATAAAAACGAAAATAAAAAATCTCTTCTTTTATTGACTCAATGGAACATAAATAAATTAAAACAACTCTTCCAAAATAATAAATTAAATATCTTCAGACCAGAACCTTTTTTATTTATTTGACTTTTTTAATAACTTTCTTTAAACTTTTAAATCAAAAATTTAAAATTCAAAATAGTAATAAATTTTCTAAATTCTTTAAAATTCTATAAATTGCTTTAAAATTCTTTAAATTTTAAAATTGTTTAAATTCAAAATTGCTTTAAATTTCAAAATTGTAAATTCTTTAAATTATTTAAATTGCCTTAAATTGTTTAAGATTGCTTAAAATTCTTTAACAATTTAAGGCAATTTAAACGATTTAAAGAATTTACAATTTTGAAATTTAAAGCAATTTTGAATTCAAACAATTTTAAAATTTAAAGCAATTTATAGAATTTTAATGAATTTAGAAAATTTATTACTATTTTGAATTTTGAATTTTTGATTTAAAAGTTTAAAGAAATTTATTAAAAAAGTCAAATAAATAAAGAAGGTTCTGGTCTGAAGATATTTAATTTATTATTTTAGAAGATTTGTTTTAATTTATTTATGTTCCATTGAGTCAATAAAAGAAGAGATTATTTATTTTCGTTTTTATTATTATTTTAAGAAGAAACCAGTTTAATTTGTTAAAGTTGTTTATAAGAAGAAAAATAAAGAAACATTTTTATCCTTGAAGAATTTTTATTTTAAACTCTCATTTAAGTTGTTCAACAAATCAAAAATAAATAGTAGCTTTAATAAGGCTACATTAATTGCGTAACTCTGCTAGTTGAACAACAGAGAGACGTTTAAAATAGAAGAGTGTGTGCTTATTCCAAATTATCTCAGACCAGATTTTTAAACAAAATTTAATATTAAATAAATTGAGAAGATGGCACTCAAGGTAGACTTCCTCCTGAAGAAAGAACTTATGTATGAAGCACGTTTAAGAGGAATAGAAGTAGAAGACAGTATACTAGTGGGTGATTTAAGAAAGAAACTTAGAGAGCTTGTCAAGTTAGGTGTTAGGCCTAATATAGGTTACCTGTCCGGCCATGTAATAGGTGGAGAGGAATATGAGTACATTAAAGTGAACTTAGAAGAGCTGAAAGAAAGAGTTGAGGGTGTTGTGGAAAGTAGATGTTTAGGTGATATAATCGTATTGAAGCTAAGTTAGCTCATTACGAATTGAGATTAAAGGGTCTAAAAGGGTTGTTTGTAAGTAATGAAGCCGCTTTAGTTAAAGTGTCATCCCTCGAGGAAAGTTTAAATTCCTTGAAGGAAATGGTAGGACAAATTAACATTGATTTAAAGGAGAAGGACAACATAGAGCAGGAGATAACTAGAAACGGCGAAATAGAAGACGAGTTTGAGCAAAGCTTGGTAAGGGGACTTCAGAAACCGGTTTTAATGAGCCAATCGATAAGCGCACCCATGAACGGAGTCGCATCTCCAGAAATGGCAGATAATTTTAACTGTCAACGAAACGTTACGTTGAATTATTCTCGCCTACCTAATCCATTAGAGCGTTATCTAAATAGATTTGAGGTAACAGATGGGTTAAACGCTAGCTTGTTGATCAAATTCATTAAAAACATGTTAGCTTTGAAAAATGAAACTAAATTAAAAGACAGTGAGATTTTAGAGATTATCTTGGGATATGCAAACGGTCCTTTGTACAGTAAAATATTAAAGTGTAAAGAAGATAGGGACACAGTAAGTGAAACACACCTAATTATTCTAAAACAATTCGCTCCAATGGGGCTGAGAGAAAACTTAAAGAAAACAATGATAAACCGTCCACAGAGGTCGGGGGAACCATTAGAAGTATACATAAATGAATTGAAAATCTATAGTGAGGTACTTAATACTAGATACACCGAAGAAGAATTAGTAGACATTGTTAAATTAGGATTAAATCCTGAAACTAGAGCTAAATTAGTATTTATGGGAAATCCTACCGGCTATGCAGACCTAGATAGCATGTGTATTCAAGTATAAAATGTATGTTACAACGATGTACAACGTAGAGAGGTAAGAGCATACCTACCACCTAAGCATAGTGTTAGCCGTGCTGTAAACAATGTAGAAGATCGAAAAACATGTTTTATATGTAATAAATATGGACACATAGCGAGGGATTGCTTTCAGAATAAGAACACACATAAGCACACACAGCAGTACAACAAAGTTTTCACACCACCCAATAAACAATACAACACAGTAAAATACAATAGACCCGGAACGAGTTTTATACAGAAGGAGTTTACAACACAGAAGCCAAAAAAAAAAAACTAGATTATGGGAGGGAGTTGGCCAAATTCGGATCTCGTGTCGATCCCCTCCCAGAAATCCAGCAAAATGTAAACAAAAACAAACCCGTACACAACAATACAGCAGACGACAAGATGACTCACTCGACTGTAAACCATAACACTGCTAATATGGAACACAGTCTAAACATTTGACCAACTATTGAAGTTATAGTAAACAACAAAGTGAAACAGGAAGCATTAATTGATACTGGAAGTTCAATTAATGTAATTAGTGAAGATTTGTTTAAAAAATTGAAAGCATGTTGTCCTAGATTAGAATTAAATGGGTCAGATATTAAGTGTCGTACCGCGAGTCAAAGTGAAATGAAGATACTGGGGCAGTGTAATTTAAAAATAAAAATTAATGAATTTACTTGGAAAATACTTGTCCAAGTAAGCAAACAATTAAGTTATGCTATGATAATTGGGAGTCAATTTATTAAACAAAGTGAGTTGGTAGTAGACTTGAAAAGTAACCAGTGTTATTTTAACTTCAAACCAAATGTAAAAATTGAATTCATTCAAAGTTTAGCTAACACCAGAATTAATGTAAACAATGTTAGTAAACAAGTAAATATTGGTTGTAGTGAAGTCAAGGGAGAAATAGTTGATTTAATAGAAAAATATCCAAATGTTTACACTAATAAAATAGGCAGTGGAATAGATTATGAATATACAATTAAATTGAATGATACTACACCCGTAAATATTAGACCATATCCTGTTAATCCTGCTAAAATGAAAATTTTGAAAAATATATTAGATGATTTACTCCAACAAAATATTATTAGACCTAGTCAATCACCATACAATAGCCCTATATTCTTAGTACCTAATGGTGAAGACAAATATAGGCTAGTTATTAATTATTCAGAAGTAAACAAGAAAGTAGAGAAAGTAAACACGCCACTGGGTGACTCGCATTATATTCACCATTTCATAGGAGGAGCAAAATATTTCACAGTCTTAGATTTATGTAGCAGTTTTCACCAAATTAGATTATCGGAAGAAAGTAAGAGGATGACAAGTTTTAGTACACCCTTTGAAAGCTTTGAATTTAATCGCATTCCATTTGGTCTTCATTTAGGCTCATCTTTGTTATCCAGTTATTTAAATAGAGTACTGGAGGGACTGAAATTCAAGTGTGATTTAATTATGTGGACGATTTAATAATTTATTCCAAGACATTAAATGAACATTTACAACATATTAAAGAAGTAACTGAAAGACTCAATAAATGGAACCTCACTGTTAACCCAGATAAAGTAAAATTTGTATTTAAAGAAATAAAGTTTTTAGGATATCTAATCAGCCATAATCAAGTTACAATAGATCCTGAGCGTACCAGTTTAATTTTAAGTGCCAAACCCCCTACGAATAGCAAAGCTGTAAGTCGATTTATAAGAATGTCCAGTTATTTTGCTAAATTTATTCCAAATTATGCTAACCTTGCAGCTCCTTTAAATGAATTAAGGAAGAAAAATGTTAAATTTGAATGGAATTCCAAGTGTCAGGAAAGTTTTGATAAAATAAAAACAATAATCAGCAATCCACCATATTAAAAATACCTAATTATGATAAAGAGTTCATTCTACACACTGATGAACTCTTTATCATAACTCTTTAACAATGCGGTTGGAGCATGTTTATTACAGTATGGGGGAACCGATCTCAAGCCAGTAGCATTTTATTCTAAGAAACTAAATCAAAATGAAAAAGTAATGAGTATATACCATAAGGAATGCTTAGCTGTAACAGCTTCAATACAGAAATGTTATAGTTGTTTGGAAGTAAAGCCATTCACGTTGAGGTGTGACAACAGTGCCTTAGCTTGGATTTTAACACATTGTAGAAAATTAGGAAAACTAGCAAGATGGTGTGAAATAATTCTGAGTTTACCGTTCAAAGTAGAAATATTTAAGGGTAAAGATAACGTATTAGCAGACCATCTAAGCATATTATTTAGCAATAATGAACAGGAAGTTCCAAGTGGAGACATTTTAGTTCATTGTTATGATCAGTCGGTAGTACAGACAATGGAAGTAGATAAGGAAGAGATTAGCGATGTTTCACCCACAGTAGAACATGTTATTGTCAAACAAAATAGCTCCAATAGACTGTTTATAACTAACATAACAGACTTTCCTATGTCATGTGTACAGTTATCTGAATATCAGAATAAGGATCCGGAAATTATGGAAATTAAATGTAGTATAAGAAACAACACTAACAATGAAAACTATTTTTTGAAAAATGGTGTTTTAATGTATAAAAATAACAACCGAAGTAAGGATAGGGTTTATTTACCCAAATAATTAATAAACATGGTCTTTGAATATTATCACACGTCAACCTATGGTGGACATCCTGGAATATCTAACACTTTTAGAAAAATAAACCAGTACTTTTATAGGCCTAATCTACATGAAGATATAAAAAAGTTAGTTCAAAAGTGTGAATTGTGTAAAAAATGTAAAAGTACAAATCAATATTTAAAAGGACCTGTAGTATCAAGTTACTCGAAGCAGCCTATGGAAAAGTTATATATGGATATATTCGGACCACTAACTAGGAGTAGTAAACAAAACAAGAACTTGCTCATCGTTGTGGATGATTTCAAAAAATTTAATTGGTTGGTTTAGCTTCTAGAGTCAAGTGGGGGTAAGTCCGTTGGTGGAAGGGTTGCAAGCGTTCCGGCAGTTCGACGATATCTTCCTGAGTGTGATCACTTACGATCCTCTTTCGAGAACACGGCGACTTAACCGTTCGGTGTTACTTTTACCGTTACGGCAATTTTCTTAGTTCACGTGTGAGTGGGAGGGTGTATGCCGGTCGAGCTTTGTTGTTGTCACTTTTGGATTGAAACCTCCAGGACATCTACATCTCCCGGAGGCAATTTAAGGCAATTTAAAGAATTTTTAAATTTAAAGCAATTTTGAATTTAAACCATTTTAAATTTTAAAGAATTTTAAAGAAATTTATAGAATTTTAAAGAATTTAGAAATTTTATTACAATTTTGAATTTTGAAATTTTTGATTTAATAGTTGAAAGAAATTTCCTAAAAAATTCAAATAAATGAAAAAGGTTCTGGTCGGAAGATATTTAATTTATTATTTTGGAAGAGTTGTTTTAATTTTTTTATGTTCCATTGAGTCAATAAAAGAAGAGATTTGTTATTTTCGTTTTTATTATTATTTTAAGAAGAAACCAGTTTAATTTGTTGAAGTTATTTATAAGAATAAAAATAAAGAAAAATGTTTATCATTGAAGAAGTTTTATTTTAATCTCTCATTTAAGTTGTTCAACATATACAAATAAATAGTAGCTTTAATAAGGCTACACTGTGTCTGAGTGTGGCTTGTCAAAATGGGAACTGTTCCTGCAACACACTTGACAACACTCATCCATAAACTCTTCATTGCCGAACGACCCACTCAATCTACAAACGTAAGACACATTCTGCATCTAACCCAAGTTCCTGATGAAGAGAAGCTAGATTTTCTAATAAGTAACTGGTGGTGTAGTGCTGTAACCCAGTTACTTGAGGACAAAGTGTTGAGGAGATTATAAGCGATAGGTTCTATGCTCGGTTCTCTTTATACCAACATGGCGTCCGCTCAATGGTTGCCATCAACGTGGACACTGCTAGGGATGTCCATGTTGGATGGTAGTCAAGGTCCGGATGTTGTGAAGGAAAGAGAACTGAGTGTCAGGCTTATCAGTTAGTTGAGAATTCCTGAGACACTACGTGGTTCGGATTCCACGTAAAACCCATAGGTCCCTTGGTTGCCCTAGCTACTGGGCTATTAATAAATAGCTCTTTCTGAGGAACAGTCGACTTTAGTAAGTAACAATGACTACCGTCGTTCATCTACACTCATCACAGTCATCCGCCCCTCATATCCCCCTGACGATCGGCGTCGTAATAATAAACGACAATATTTGCAGTCAAATTAAAGACTCGGATTTTCTATATACTAGAGGACACCCCTGAACGCTGCCCGTGCCAACCCTGTCACTCACTGTGCTCGTGACACTTCAGCCTTCAGTCTCGGCATGTGTCTTTTGACAACAAATATTATTGGTCAAAAACTATACCAAGTAAAATCATAATGTTTTAATTTATTCCTAGTAGCTCATTCATGGCATTTGAGTTACAACATATTTTAAGTATAAATATAAATATAAGTATATATAAAAATGTTATTGCTAAGTTATTAAGTTTAAGAAAGATCTATAATCTTCTCAATACTATAAACATAATTATTTGCATTTGATAATCTGTTAATTGTTAACTAATTTAAATCTCTCTCCACGATATTCTTACGACCAAAACACCGCACTTTGATAGCTTCCTGTGCCTTACACCGTAAAAATACTTTAAAATGGAAATTTTACTGTACAGCTACAAATATGGGCAATTGTTTTGACACCTGAATCGTTAAAATTGATAAAGAAATAAGGAAGTAGTTGCGGTGATAAAAAACTGCTTCACGTATTATTATAAAGAAAAGCATGCTTACAGTGGTAGATAGGTGAAATTACTAAAACGGTAATAAAGGGTTAGATTTAACCGTGTGGTTGTAGAACGCCTTCATTTTAATGAACGTAATATGTTAGCTGAATCTATATTGTCTACATCATACTAAACGGCGTTTCTATCCAGAGGAGGATAGTTTTTATACACCTAATTGATCTCAATTTATCTTCCTGGAGGAAGTATTTTACCACAATATAAACTGTGTTTTTTGCACAATAAGGGGTAGGTTGCCACAAAATACGTTTCTTTCACCTAGATGAAGTAAACTACCTAAAATGAAACCTCCGAATAAACTGCGTTTCTGTCCCATTAAGGGTATTTTGCCTCAAACCAAACGCACTTTTGGCCAATGGAGGGTACGTAACATAGGGTACATCAATTTGAACTGTATTTATACCGTGGGGTGGATTTGTATAGTTCTTTGAACTTAAGGGTTGTTTCTAAAACATGCCTCGTAACTGAATCAAGGGGAATTCAATCATTTATATGCTTTATAGGTGTCTGGAGAGATTAATTACGAGTTAACTAAATATGGCTTGGAAAAAAAATCAAAATCTGAGCAATCTTATTTCAGTAAATTTGTATATAAAATACAAGAAGTACACACGTCAAACGGAGGCTAGAAACTATAGTATCGACATAGTTGGCCTTTTTGAAAAAAGCCACTAGATACAGACCTACAACATAATTTGAATTTTAACCATGAGATACGGATTGTTTACATTCCAACAGCTGTTAACACTTTTTGGAAATCATTATTTACATTTGAACAGCTGTTACTTTTCGATTTATCTAAATCTCTCTCAATGTTATTCTTACGGCCGAAAAACGTACTCCGAGGGGGACTCTGAGATCTAATAATTTAGATCTTATTGCACAGCTACGAACAGATAAAAATTGTTTGACAACTTAACCGTTTAAATTGGTCAAGAAATAGGGGAGGAGTTGTGTTGTCTCTCAGTTGTCACTGAATCATACAGTAAAATAATTCAGCAATAGTCACTGTAATATTGAATTATACGTGGATTTTAAATGGCCATTTTACTAATAGGCCTATAACTAATAATAATTAACAACAAATATAGTATTACTAGAGGACACCCCCGCATACTTCGCGTGCCAACCCCGTCATTCGCTGGGCCTGTTACACCTCGCCCTCCGGCCTGTTTCTTTTGACTACAAATAATAGTAGGTTAACTGTACTGTGTAACGTAAAATCACAATATTAAATGTATTTCCCGTGTCAAAATCACGTTATTTGCGTTGCTACCTAATTATTTTATATTATTCATTATTATTATTCATTCTTCATCTCTAAGACGCCGATCGTAGAGATATGGGTGAATATGAGGCGTGAATGAGTGTGATGGGTGTAGATGAACGAGTGTAGTCATTGTTACTATCGGAGTTCGACTTAGCTCAGAAAGGACTATTTATTAATAGCCCAATAGCCAGGGCAACTATGGGACCTACAACTTTTACGTGGAATCCGAATCACGTACTGTTGGTCTGATTTTCAGCTAACTGACAAGTTTGACACTTAGTTCTCTTCCCTACACAACACTCGAACCTTGACTACCATTCAACACGGACACTCCAGACTTCTCTAGTAGTGTCTATATTGATGACAACCATTGAGCGGACGCCGTGTCGGTATTAAGAGAACCGTGCATGGAACCTATCGCCTACAATATCCCAAACACTTTGTCCCCAAGTAGCTGAGTTACAGCACTGCGCCACCAGTACACCGAGCCTGATTTTATCTATACCCCTTCAAACCCTCTTTTATAGCGGTTTGATCAACTCAACAATCGAATGTGAATAAAACCATTCATACAACTTGCCTGGTTTAACATTATGAAAGATCTAACCTCCTCAAGATTACAAATACGGTTGTTTACATTCCAACAGCTGTTAACACTTTTTGTAAATCATTATTTACATTTGAACAGCTGTTACTTTTTGATTCATCTAAATCTCTCCCAATGTTATTCTTACGTCCGAAAAACGTACTCTGAGGGCTTCTCGTACCTTTCAGGGTAAAAATATTTAATAATTCAGATCTTATTACGAACAGAGAATAATTACAAACTACGAACAGAGAAAAATTTTTTGACACCTTAACTATTTAAATTGGTCAAGAAATAAGGGAGGAGTTGTGTTGACAAAAAACTGCTTTACGTATTATATATAAGGATACCTTGATAAATGTCCTCAAATAATATAAAACTTATCAGTTGTGCCAAATAGAGCGTAACAAGACGAAACAAAACAATGGTGGAGAAGGTCAAACTGCCGGAGAAACTGAAAGTAATGGAGGAGGATAAGGCCTTTCGACTCGGCACTATTACATCTGGCGACTTTCTCTGCTTGGTCAGCTGGCAGGCTTGGCATGAATGGCTTTAAAGTTGGATCACGGTTATGTGTTGACCTTGACTTTGCATCTTGGCGTTGTTGTGATTTGTTTGGTTCACTGACCGAACCTTTCGTCGATGGCTCTAAAGTTGGATCACGGTTATGTGTTGACCTTGACTTTGCATCTTGGCGTTGTTGTGGTTTGTTTGGTTCACTGACCGAACCGTTCATCGATGGCTCTAAAGTTGGATCATGGTTATGTGTTGACCTTGACTTTGCATCTTGGCGTTGTTGTGGTTTGTTTGGTTCACTGACCGAACCATTCATCGATGGCTCTAAAGTTGGCTCACGGTTGTGTGTTGGCCTTGATTTTGCATCTTGGCGTTGTTGTGGTTTGTCTGGTTCACTGCCTGAACCGTTCCAGTTCGTAGTTAACTCGGAGAATCCAGTTAACTGGAGTAATTCAAGCTTGACGCGTGGAACTGTCAGATACCGGCTGTATATGGAATCGCTATATCTTATTCCGGTATACATTTAATATAGAACTGAAAAATTAACTTTTTTAATATATATAACATGAATATACATAAGTACACCTACACCCTTCATTTATGCGTCACTATGCAACACCCCATCCCTAGCCTTTTAAGCGACTTTAAACTGTTAATAGTGGCAAGATAGTTGGTTGTTCACGAGTGTCTTAATGCTTGACATATTTTGTATCTCCATAATATATATATATGTGTGTGTGTAGGTATGAAATTATTGTACTAAATGTTATTACTTTCATTAATTGCAAAATTTGATTAACAATATCAGCCATTTCCCTGGATAGTGTTTAAAACGCACAGTTATTTAAGCGGTCTTTGATTTGTTTTAATAATTCATGAACCAGTTACTTGTCCAAGCGTTTCAGGTTCATGAACAAAATAAGTTCTAGAAATACTCGTCAGGGGCATCAATATTATCAGTCCCTGTACATCGTTCTAATTTATATAACAAATCTTTCACTGTAACAGCATGTCGCCTTTGGAATGCGCTCCCTGACAGCATCAAAATAATCGAAGGTTACCCTCATTTCGGGGTGGAAGTTAAAGGTTATTTGATGCGGGATCTATAGTGGCGGTTTACAGGGGCTATGTGGGGTGTGAGTAAGGTTGAATGGGTGATAGTGTCTTTAAAGCGTTTTTTCTTCTTTCTTTTGAATTTTACTATTATATTTTGATTATTTAGTGCCAATTTCTTTTGTACTGATTAGCTTTATTAGAATAGTTAATCTTTTTTTGTTTATTTTTATATAAAATAGTTTTATATTGCACTGCGTAGAGTTTAATATAACGTTACGTTATCTGTCTCAAATTGTATCTATTTATCTGCGGTTAAGTGGCAGAGAGGACTCAATAGTCCCAACTTCGCCTCCAATAAAGCCATTTTTCATTTCATTTCGTTTGATTCAGGAGAACGTAAAAGTAACTTTAAAATTTAAACCCTAAAAGTTTTATATTGTCTACCCCCAAACCTTATCATGTTGTTGAATATAATGCTATTGTGATCGTAATAATTGTAATTATTACAATAAATGTATTACAACTTTGTAATATTATTATTATGTCAATACAGTTACTTTTTAAAATTCTATGTAAATTAATGGAAGTTCACAGGTCGATTTACATGCTTTCAGTAAAAATTTAGATTTAAAAAATCTATATTTGAAGTAAACAGATATTAAATTTGTATTTGATATTGTAAAGACGTGTATAATATAACAATATAGACAGTGGTCAGCTGTTTAGGATGTTGAAAATCAAACGTCAACAAATATCAATCAATACTTTCTAGCGTTTGGCTCTCAAAATACTAAAACATTAACTTCTCGCTGCAACTTCGAAATTAATAAATAGCAATACGCATGTAATATCAAAATCTTTACATAAAAGAGGTTAAACTTACGATTTATTAACCAGTTATATGTTTTACTATTAAAAATTAAATATTTACTATACTAAAGGTTTCCTTACATTAGTTTGAACATCTTAACACTTTCATAATTTCAATTATATTTTACAAATTTAAACAGTAATTTTGATCCCATGAACAAAGTTTACTCGTTCATTTACACTCATCACACTCATTCGCCTCTCATATTCGCCCATATTTTGTCTATCGGCGGCTTATGAATGAATAATGAATAAGAGAGAAGTAAATGTTTTATAAAATTAAGCCCAATTTATTATTGTATTACTTAGTGAAGTTATGTTATTTAGATATCATGTTTAATAATAAGTCATCACACCGCTACTGGTAATGGTTTAACCGACAATATTAACAATATAACTGTCATGTGTACTATTTAAAGGAAACTAAATTAAATTAATGTCAAATTATGTACAACTATTTTTCTCTTTTATAAAAATAAAATATTTTCATCTATTTTCAAGTTTCAAGAATGGGGAATTCTATGGTGATAACGTAATCGAAATGGTGACATATTAGAACTATTACTGTTTTTAGAGATTATAATATGAAGGGTTGGTTTCTTGTAGTGTTTAAAAGGGTGACCGGAAATCACGTTTTATGGTGTTTACAAACGCCATATGTTGTCCCATTATTGCATATAATGTTGATGAGCTCATTAGGCCCATAATTGCATACGTCATAGGCAATAAAGACCGTCTACTCTCACTTGAGAGGAGAGTACTTTGATAACTGATTTCATCACAGGTTGTTAGAAATGTTACGCTTCATGCATATCCCTTTCGTTAACCTCATAATCCCATCTCGTTTGTAAAAGGAAACTCGCTTTTCAGAGGTAATAATAACCATTCTGATAAGAGACGTAATCATTTGGGAATTTCTGTGGATTTTTAATTGTGGAAATGAGATTATTCCGGATTAGAAAATAAATACAAATAATAGCGGTGTAATATAGAACGGATAAGTGATTGTAAAATGGAACCGTTCATGTTATTTCAACATTCCAACGACAACTGGCACTAATAAATGTGAGCGTCTGTTATTACCATCGAACCACATACTTCATGCATATTAAGGGGGGGGGGGTAGCTTTAAAAACAAAAGTCCAATCCAATCTTAATATTAATATAAAATTATAACTATCCACTAGTTGTAACCCTACGTCTGAATTAAGTTCATCTCGAACCTTATCTCGATAATGGTAAATCGATAAATTTGTTTTATAATGGAACTCTACTTAGCCCTGCGTTAAAAGCACCACAAAATATAACGCTAGATACCAAGGAACTATCTCAAGAACCAGCAATTTTTATACGTTGCTTTCTTAGCAGCATTCATAACTGTTTAATAAATATGTAAAAACCGTAACATTGATAACTAACATGCCCTCTGAATTAACAAAACTCTCCTTCCAACTCTACGTAAGCTGACTGATTTCAGGAACTCTCCCACCCACCCTATTAACAATACTGCAGGGTGGCCCACTGACGTATACAATAAAACATAATTCACAACATGAGATAACCGAAACTCACAAACAACATAACTCATTAATATCCTTATATGGTTTTGGTGAGATCCCCTGATAAGGTGCACAATATTAGTGAGAGCCATTAATGAGTCAGTGCATAATATTGATGATAACTCCTGATAAGGTGCACAATATTGATAGAAATAATACTGGTTTAGATTACGTTTTCTGTCTGTACTGCTATGTACATTTCAAAGCACATAAAGCTTCATCATCAGGTTTCCAAAAATGTCACTGTTCAAAACATTAAACTCTAAAATTATAAAACATTTAAACACATTAAAACACGAGAACAACACATTTGCCGGCCGGCGATAGACACCAACTGTCTATTTTTTTCATTTTTTTTTTTTCACAAATTAAATGAAAAAACAAACAAACAGAAAGAATACAATATTGATGTCAGACCCTAATAAGGTACACAATATTGGGCAGAGCCCCTGATAAGGAGCAATATTGGTGAGATTCCCTGATGAGGTGTACAATATTGATGGGAGCTCCTGATAAGGTGTACAATATTGGCCTTGTTTCCTGCAATAATGGCCAACCAGTCGTGGCGTGTGAGCTACGAGGCGTATTTTACATACATTCATAAAATGATTGTTAAGGTAATTTTATGTTTCCTGCACTTAAAAATACATTCGTTGTTTTAAGGTTCAGCAGTTGTATATTATTATACGTCAATACAAAAAGTGACAGGTACGTTCTATTAGAGAGTATAGAGAGACTGTACTCTTAGGTACTACTGATTATCTACCAAAACTTTATTTCTTACTATGTAATAAAACTTAATTTTATAATATAACAAACTTTAAAACTTTTAACTTTTATTACGTTTTAATAGATGGATCATACTAATTGATGAATACAATTAAATATTCCAACAATTTAGACGCAAGAAATGTTAAATCAAACATTAATATTTGATGAGGGAGACAAAGATAGTTGGACATTTGCCATCATTACGTGAAAATTAACAATCACGACGTTTCATTTTTGTAATATTTGATTATTGTATTGTTTTATTCCTAATAATTGTTGTCTTTTCAGGTTAAAATGTAATTGTAATAGTAGTCTCAGTTCTTCCGAGACATATGTACTGTATAATTTTTTGTGCATGTTGAATGTTATTTTAAATTAATAGTGTTTTTCAGGTACCATATATTTATGATTAGTTAATGTAATCTCATTTCAGTCTGATTTGAAAATTAATTTTAATTGTGTTTTGACATTTTTCGTTGATATCGTGACCTTGACAGCGCCTAATTGGTTATATTAATTTAACCCTGTTAATATTTTTTTATATTTAGTAGAAGTTCATTTTGTTGTACCCCATTCTAGGATCTAGGTTAAAATGTAGATAATTATTAAAATAGATAAGTTTATTAGTTTAAGAACGTAGTTTTATAACATGTTTGTGTAGATGTAATTTAGTTTTTAGCACTTGAAAAAGGTTTGGGTTTTACCAAATCGAAACGTCGTGATTCTTAATTTTCACGTAATGATGGCAAATGTCCAACTACCTTTGTCTCCCTCATCTGATACTCCATCATTAACAAATTTCAAAAACAAAATTAATTTTTGAACTACGTCAATTTTCAAGAACAATGACAATACAACTGTTTACCACCAGAAAAAATAGCTGTCGATCTTGAGACGTTAAGTGTAACAAGAAGGGCGAAAGTGCAAGTTTTTTTGTCCGGCTTTCTATCATCTCCCGGTCCGTCCAACTGGAGGAAAGTGGAGTGTGTGACTGTTGCGTGTCCTTACGTCGACACACATCATAGCACGGACGACTCCTCTTGCGAGGAAGTGCGATTGATCATTGTCTTGAGAGACTGAATCGTTCACTTTGATTTTTTGGTTGTTAGTTGGGACACTTTCAATTAGATAAGTAGACTAAATTGTATGACTTTTTCCTCCCTTGAAATCTAACGCTGGAAGGCTTATCTCCTAATTATAAAATATTTTGAACGTTTAGTCTTTTAAATATACACATAAATGTCAGTATTCATAGGCATGTTGAGTGGTAAGGCCACCTCGTTTATTTACCATATGTTTTCAGAGTATATTTCATAACACTAACTTGTCTATATCTGAATTTGTTCGATCCTATAATCCATTGAAGCAGCTTGTTTGAAATGTATGCTTGTTATCTTAATATATTGTTAGGTTTTCAGTCTCTGAGACTCCCAGAATAGTTCGTATATGTGTTATTAAGGGTAAAGTGATATACATGCAATACAATGATAGTGAATATATTTTACTAACTTAACTCTTTAATCATAACATTTACCCTTTAATCTTGATAAAAATAAGATATGAATAAAACAGTGAGTACAATAAGTTGTATATAATGTAATTGAAAGTACTCAAGATTCACATTGACGATTAGAAAACCCTTGAGTAGGTTCTTACACTCGGATATTTGTGAACAAATATACACTAACACCAATTATAAGCTAAAAAAAAAAAAAAAAAAAAAAAAAAAAAACATTGGGAGAATAGTAAATAGCCTAATTTCATAAAAGGCAATGTTGCTGGTAAATAAGCTTCGGCGAGTTACGTGAAAAATGTTGTTCTTATGTTATTATTGTCGGTATATTCCTTTGTGATCTATCTAGTCTGAGGATGGTAAGCGTGTGTATTGATATCGTTCAATATTATGTGCTTTGAACTTGTTCGACTATCAAATTGGTTGCAGCATGTAAAACAAAAATGATGAATCGATGTACCAAAGTCAAAAAGTACGCAAAGATAATACATTCAAAACCATTACACTATGGAAGTTTAAAAGTGAAATGAAAGGGGCAAAACTGTATCAAGTACAAAGCAAACACACTGTGGCGTTATCAGTTGGTGAAAGTAGACAAATGGAACACCGGTCACCAAATAAACAAACAAGCCCAAAACTCGCGCTGATAAGTTGTCCTGTCTCTAAAATAGAAACCAGGATAGAAAACTACAACTTGCCGTTTCTCTTTTAGAATCAATGACAGCCGTCCAACTAGTCTCAGTCAAAATGGCGATTCATATTTTTAAGAGTTCTTAAATTGAGTTAACAATTTAAATATTTACCATAATATAGAACTTATTGGAGCCTTAAGGATGTTCAAGTAGCTAACGTTGATCTAAGTGATAGACTATGTAAGCAGACATGTTGGCCTACCAAGTACATTGGTATTGATCCACCCACCCACTCATACACCTACAGTGGTATTGATAAACCCGCTCAACCATACACGTACAGTGGTATTGACAAACCCACCCAACGGTACACGTACAGTGATATTGAACCATCCACTCGTCCATATACGTACAGTAGTACTGACCCACCCGCCCACCCATAGCTTACACGTACAGTTGTACTTATCATAAATAACTTTATCACATAATGGTTAGCAAATCATAAACTAGTATCCAATTAAGAATGTCATCTACTATATCTAACTTCTTTAACTCCTAGTAGACTTCGGGTTACTCGTGCGAGATTTGGTCTGACATTTGAGATGGATGTTTTTTAAATACGTTACTAGTTTCAATTTAATTGATGAACACGTCCAAAAGTCTGTTTCATTTACTCTTATCCAAATTATTGACAAGAGGAATAACTTATGTTTCGAATTATTACTAATAAGGCGAGTATTAAAAATGTATCTTAAAAAGGAGATATTCAAGGCGGAAGATAACCTATTCCTGTTATTATGAAGAATTAGCAATCACTCGTACCATGCTTGGAAGAATGTATGGTAATTCTTCTTCATCCTTTAGTTTCAGCCCAAATATTTGTTCGTTAAACTTCACTTACATTTTCATTTCCATTAATTTAATTTTTATAAAAGTAGTACAACTTCAATTATAATAGCTTATGTTACGTAAACTTGCTAGTGATGTGAGTCATGCACTGTGTGTACGCTGGAAGGTGGGTGGGCTGCCAAGTACAATGTATATGCTTGGAGGGCGCCATAAAGACAGTACTACGTTATGGTAAAATTTTCCAATTTAGTGTTCCTTTTTTTATTAAAGACTTAAGAAATATAAGAAGGATAAATCAGCTCAAGAATGAGCATTAAAAATCACCTTACTGTATATTATCTCCTGTTTAAAAACTAAGAACAACTTAAAAGTTAAGAATTACTAATTAAAGTAAAGAGCAAAGGCTTTAAATGTAATAACTAATCTTTTATGGGAACGCATAAGTGATTAGCAAACCAAACAATTCACCACGTAACCAGTAGCGCCACCCCCTATTGGTCCCGTTAAGTAAGTTCTCAGTATCAGACACAAAGTCCTAACTGTCATTGTTTGATCACTAGACAGTATTGTCTCCATCCCCAATCTGATAGAACCATGACCTGCAGATTTACACCTGAACACTTACCACAATGCTCGGTGTTAGTTAACTGTAACAAGGACACCCATAGCAACAGTGTCGCAGATGACTTAGCGAGCCGACCTAGTACTTTCCCTCCTTTCCCGCCAAAGCCACCCACAGACTACTAATCAGCTGACCATCAGCTGACTTCCGCCCGTCTACCACTGCCTGTATAATCAAACGGTGACCTCAACACCTTCAATAGAAGGCATTACTGCATGGAATGTAAATTGTTTTGGAACTGCATTGAGTGAAAGTGGATAAACCATACATTTAGACTGATGTATACATTAACGGAGTGTACATTAGTTAATATAAATATTAGCCGTCAAAGTATTTAAATAAATTGACCTCCTGGTACATTATTTTTAGCGTGTGGACCCTGCTGGATCGCGCTAAGCATATATGAGTCACGCTTTCTTTGAGTTCTTTTTGTTTGCCTTTAATTTCTTCATCTCATCACTGAATTCCATCTTTCTTTCCTTTGTCCATTTGGGCATGTCTCTTTTCTTCTTCTCCTTATCTGGTTCTAGCTTATACTTTGTAATCTTGTTCCTGCCTGTTATGACTGTTTCTTTGATTCGTGCGTTCTCCATGTCCTGTTAACTTGTATACCATGGTGCTTCTGATTTCTTCCCTTGTATGAGGGTGAGTATCTGATTCGTTAGTCTGTGCTCTGGTAGTTGCCAATGTGCACATAGAATTTTTAGTGTTCATTTTCTCATGTCTTCTATTATGCTTGAAAGTTTTTCTGTCGTTTTCCTTGATTGAAGTCCTTCGTCCGTGTGTTTTGGTCCTGGAATTTTTCTCAGTATTCTCCGTTCTTCTTTGGGTATGTCTTCGAGGTCCTTTTTCAAGTGCAGTGTTAGTGTTTCGCTTGCATTTAGTACATCCGGTTTGATAACTGTGCTGTAGTATGGGACTTTTTGTATTGAAATGTATTTTTTGTTGTATATATCTTTTGTTTTCCCAAGTTCTCTCTTCATCTTCTGTACTCTTGTATTCTGTGCCATTTTCTGCACAGCCTGTTGGCTCTATTATCTCTCCTAGATATTTAAACTGATTTACTCTGTTTATTTTGCCGTATTTCGTGTTCAAGTTCTTCGTATGATATCTGTAGTACTAATTTTTGTGAACATTCTGCCAGTGTCTCGTCTTCTTTTAGTAATAATATAACATAATAATGATAACCGTTATATGTCAAATATGTGACATAACTTACTGGAAATGTGAAAGTGCTTGATGTTGACGTTTGATGAGGATTATAATGATGAATCAGAATAACGATTTCTTTCACCTTACGATAATCAGAGGATGTTATGCGGTGAAGGTCCCAAATACGGTGAGGTACGTGGAAGTGAAACTCCCATTATGACGAGTTTATCAGTGCACCCTCTTGCACATAAGTAAGCAGTAACATTAAAGGGTTTCATACTAATCTTTATAGTAGACTCAGGTGGTTATAATTGTCTAAAATGCTTCCAATAGTTTAAGAAGTTTTTTTTTTCTTTTTTATGTAAAAGTCAAATAAAAACCGAACCTTAATCAAACTCAATATGCCAACAGTTTTATGAGCTCTGATTACCAACAAAAGAATGAACTTAACTATTTGAAAAGCCTTACTCTAGTCTGGGTGAAAAGATATTGTAAAAGTGTATATTTTTGAAGTTATACTTCTTTGCGCCCGTTAGACACTTTGGGATGGGATGTTGGTCGAGAAACCGCGTCACGCTGAAAAGTAAGAACTA